>JARKIC010001590.1:0-109603 GCA_029378375.1 Mycena olivaceomarginata
GTCTTGGCGGATCATCTTTACGGTGAGAGAGTCCCAGCATTGTGCGTAGATTTAAATGCCAATTCCATGGTTTTGCCCAGGTCATACTGCTCGTGGCTACCACACTATAGTACATGAGCCGTGACTTCCCTGAATCCCGCTCAATGGCTCATTTCGCAGTGTTTGGCTGTCACGGTTGGTGGGGTGCCATGCTTCATGTGGATGGCATATGTTTCTAGTGTTCTCCTAGTCAATGGACCCTACATCTACTTCAGATCACACTCACTTCCGATATCCTCCTCTGGACCATTGACTGGTATGTCGTCAGAGCTGAAGAATTCCAGCAATATATGTTGGGAGAAATAGGTGTGTCCATGGTCAATGGAAAATTCTTCAGCTGGTTCTAACGTGATTAGTTGTCGAGTGTCTCCGCCAGATCGTGGTGAGAGACTCGCTCCCCATTCAGCGCGCTCTACTCTTGGGATGCGAAGCGGTCTCTGTTCAAGAGATACTTTCGCTATCTGAGCTCGTTGCATTTGTTCTCGAAGGAGTCCTATTCTGTACACGCTATGTGGGCTTGACTCAAGTCATACTTCCGCTATCCGTTGACTGGCACTATAGCACTTCCTGCCAACGACAACCTCTCAAACTCAGGCCTTGAGCTGGACTCTAGTACAGCTTCAAGGACGCCCCAGTCTTTGAGCAGCATTCTGCATGGGCTCAATTCAAATTATACTTCTGCTATCCCTCAACCGGCCCTATCGCACTTCCTGCAGACGATGAGGTCCAATCAAACTCCAACTCCGAGCTGCAACTCTAGTTCTAGTTCCTCCTCGTGGGCACCTCTATCCATGGTGCACATGGTGCAACTTTCGAAAAACTTGACTCACTGGTCCATACTCGCGAGTGAATGGGACACAAGGAAGGCGCTCTAGGCTACTGCTGACAGCGCAAATATGTGGGACAGCATTGCTGGGGTCACATCTGATCTTTTCAGCCCGTCCGCCTGGACCGGCTCACGGCGGTGTTGCCATAGTCGACCTCAGCCAAGCCGAGTCTGTTCACTGGCCTCTCATCCACGGGCTAGCACTCGCGTCTCGCGAGTACCGCACACAGCTCGGCAAAGACCCGCCAAAGATCCTGTCCGAGACATACGGGGCCTATCCGTTCTCGTGCGCCTTTGATACAACTACGTGGTACCTGCAGCCCCTCGTACCACTACAACAATGACAAAGTGAGTGTATAATTCAAGCTTTTTGTGTCCCTCCCACTGACTGACTCCAGAAAGTCATCACAGACTTTTTGATCCGCCCCATAAACCCGACCTACACGGAGCTCAAGAAGGCAAAGAAGCAAAGAAAGAAAAAAAACACTGATCTTGAAAGGGGGCATGCCGCCCAAAGCATCATAGTGCCACATGCATTTCTTGTGGTGCATGGCCTGCATAACAATGCACACACCGAAAAGGTCTACGAGGTCGCATGTCACTGGAGTGACAAAAGTTGCTCGTAACATCGCAAACATGTCAGTGACATCGTATAAAGCAAATATAAAACTGGATGAGTGGATATTCCTGACAACAACCACCTCAGATACTGTATAACAAGTCACAGAGAACAAATAGAAAAAATAGAAAAACCCCAGCAAAGCAAGCGGAATGTCTACATAGCGAATAAACGTCGCAAACAAAAAAGGTGATTGTTGCTGACCACACCAGATAGACACCAGTAGGTGACACACCTTCAAGTACCCCCAAGTCCAGCATACGTGGGATGGTCATCGCTACCATCACCCTCGACACGGACACTTTTGGTACCGATATATTAGTAAACACAATTAGTGCAACACTCGAAGTGCTTTCAGTTTGGGACATCAACATGCGGGGACCGTGTACTGAGCAAACCGGGAAAGCAGACCTGTTTTATATGTGTCGCGAAGTTCTGTAAACCGAAACTAACTCAAGCATAGCACTAATTGTATGAAGTGGAACCACTTATACCCTACTAGAAGTGACTCGGTGGAAATTGTTCCGCCGTTGAAGCTGACCATCTGATGTGTTCGGGATTTTCCGAAGTCTTGTGTACGTGTCGTCTGCACCGCCACGGCCCAAAGTTGAACTCTGTAAAATTTATCGCGGATTTCTGCAGCAGCAATCTAACTCAAACATAGTGCCAAACCTATTGAGTGGAACCTCTGAAACTCTCAAATGTTTTATGAGGGCCGTGGTTGAATGGTAAATACCACGAGCTTGAATAAAAAAAATATGCAATACTCACCCTACAAATAGGGCACGATGCTCAACACAGAGCTACACAAAGCAGTACTAAATGGATCAGTATGTGTACAATATTTATGAGTAGTAGAAGGTGTGACCCGGTGGAGGTTAGGAAACAGAGAGAAAAAATATAAATAGACTAGCCGGATTCGAACGAGCATCATCTTGGTGGATTATATAATCACTAAATCTATTAGATTAAGCTCTTAAAAAGACTTCAAAATCTAATGAACACAGTCGCTATTTCATTACATCCTCAGGACGCACTGATAAACATATCGTCAACTCAAAAACCTGGTTCCGATTGATGAAAAGAACGAGTACATAAAGTACTCGTAACCAGCATTCTGATCCGGATGAGGCTGAATACATCGGAACCGGCGACGAAGAACCTGTGGACGATGTTCGGCTGCCATCCACCTTCGTCCATTCCCCTGCTTGGTCTGCCGCCAATATTTCCGACTGACTCGCACTTCGGAAGGTTTTCTGTCCAGTCACACTGTTCATAACTTTCACTACTAACCCCCGTTGGCCCGAAATTACATCCCAATTGAAGCCCGGTCAATCTGCTAACGACCGACCGGATCTTATCGTGCGAGTCTTTCAGCAATATCTTTCGGCCTTCATGAAGGACCTGCGGTCGATGTTTGGTCCCGTTCTTTATCACATCCGCGTTACGGAATTTCAGAAGCGTGGGCTTCCTCATGAACACATAGCCGTTGCTCTCAAAAAGGTCCCAAAGTCTCCGGCAGAAATCGACAAATTCCTCAGTGCCGAACTCCCCCGCAATGATGGCGCTCTGCGTGATGCGGTGAAACGCCACATGACGCACATTCACGATCTAAAGAAGACATACCACAGGTGCGGTTGGCCACGTAACTGTCAGTACGGCTTTCCGAAGCTTGTAAAAGCGGAATCATCATTCAACGATCGCGGTGCGTCCTATCTTTTGCACAGAATTGAGTTTCCTCATACCTGTAGGATACTTTGATCATCGGCGGCGCGATGCGGAAGATCAATTCATTGTATCCCACGTCGCGTGGCTGATTCTCAAGTACGACTGTCATATAAATGTGGAATTCTCCACTGGCGTCGCGCTGTTTCAGTATCTTTTCAAATACTTCTTCAAATCTCTTGACCAGGCCAACTGGAAAAATCTACAAAAAACCCATCGCAAACACCGGACATAGGCTCCGCCTCTACGACCCGAAAACCCGTGGACGAAATCCGCGATTATGAACGCGGAACGATATCTTTCTTGCATCGAAGCTGCTACGCGGCTTGCCTCCTTCCACATCTCCGAGAAAAAACCAGGAGTAAAGCGACTACCTGTCCACTTACCAGGTCGACAATACGGTCAAATGGCTCGCAAAAATGGATCCGAATCGGATGCTACCCTCTTGGTCCGATACATGGCACGGCCACGTCATCCGGAACTCGATAACATGACTTACATTGACTTTGGTTCCAAATGCCGACTCGAGAAACACGACCCCAGCAAAGACATGCACCCTCTTCAAGTTCTGGAGGACGAGTACCCTGGTCGACCGCGGATGCGAATTCGTTTTTACCAGCCCGAGCATGGCGGGGTAAGCCGTATCCAGATGGTATACCCTAGGCATAGTGATGTTTTTTGCCTCCGCGCCTTTCTCCTTCACCGAAGCGCTAATAGTTGGATCGATATGCGCACTATTGACGGTGTGGTTTATGGCACATATCAAGAGGCAGCACGCGCTATGGGGCTATTTGATAACCGTGACGAAGGAATTATGGCTTTTGAGGAGTTGTTGAACTTTGGTGCACCGCCCGCTCAGCTGCGCTGGACCTTTGCGGTTTTGGCCGCCGAAGGAAGTCCGGCATTGGTAATTTGGGAGGCTCACGAGAAGAGCCTTTCTGCAGATATTCACGATCACTTGCTGCGAACAACCGCCTCACCGAACGCCGACTTCGTCAGAAACGAAGTCTTACTTTCACTCCAGAGCCTGCTGCGAGGGCTCGGAAAATCCTTGGCGGATATTGGGCTTCCAGAACCCACTGAGCGACAACTGGAGATTGATGCCGAACGTCTCCAATGGAGCGGTGATCCTACCAATCTTTGTGGGTTCAGAGACGGGTTGACAGCTGAGCAGGTAAGCTACAATATCTGCGCTCCACCCAGTTGAAACTCACAAATTTACAGAGCGTAATCTACGATCGTCTCATGCACATTGCCACCATGGATAATCCACCACCTATCCATGTCGACGGTCGAGCCGGACGTGGAAAGACCTATGTGCTTTATCCGATCATTGGCGCACTACGCAAAATAGACGAGATAGTTTTGGTATCTGCATCTTCTGCCTTCGCAGCGAAAAATTACCCTGGAGGTCGAACAACCCATTATCTATATGGGATTCCTGTCGACGAATACAACCCCTATCTGAAATCAAGTGTAGGGCCCCAAAGCGATCGCGCACGGCTCCTGCAGGCCGCCAAATGCCATGTAATTGACGAAATTGGTGGCCTTCACTTCAAAGCCTTCGATTGCGCAGACCGTCTCATGCGATCTCTCGCCGGGATGAATCGTGTATGGGGAGGACGCATGCTGATCGCTGTTGGGGACTTCCGTCAGGTCGGTTGCATTTCTATTTCGAAACTGCGTACCAAATATCTATAGGTTGCCCCGGTCGTCCGTTTCGGGGGCCGGACTGCGATATGCAGTGCATCCCTACGCACTAAACCTGTTTTCCAGCATTTTGAAATTTTAGAACTCCGAACCTCAATGCGCCAACGGGGAGATCCAGCATTCTCTGCCTTTCTGGACTCGGTCGGAGACGATTATCATCATGATACAGTCGAGCTTGGCCGTTTGTGCCACACACATTCTACCCAGGAACTCATAGACTTTGTGTTCCCCCCGGCCATTGTTGCTGATCCGGCGAAATGCATATTATGCGCCATTCTCAGTCCTCAACGCCTTTGTTGACGAGTTCAATTCAGCAATCTTGCAGACTGTCCCTGGAAACACTCATTGCTATATCAGCAGCGACTCCGTTGAGGACGAAGGAGCGAATGAAGCTGTTTTCTCTGACCCAGAATCTCTCAACTCGCTGCAGGAACCGGGAATTCCACCACATGAACTGATTCTCAAAACAGGATCTATCTGCCGACTCACCCGCAATTTTGATGCCTCGCGAGGATTGACCAAAAACACCAGGGTCATTGTGCGGACCTTACTGCGGCACACAGTTGAAGTTGAAACAATCTCCTCCATTGTGGCTGGAAAGGTTTTGGACCCGGTATGTAAATCATAACACTCTTTAGCTACGCCTCTGACGAGTATTAATTGTTAGATACGACTTCACATCCCCCGAATCAATTGTCATTTCCAACCCCACGGGTTCGAATTTACCGTTCACCGAAAGCAGATACCGCTCGCTCTCTGTTATGCTACCACTTTCAACGGCTGCCAAGGTCTAACTGTTGAAAAGTTGGGCCTCGATCTACGAAGAGAGGTATTTTCACATGGCCAGCTTTACTCGGCAATGACCCGCGTTCCCGATTCCGAGAATGTTTTGATTCTGAAGTACCAGGATAATTTCTCCACACGTACCATGAATATTGTTTGGAACGAACTCCTTCTGTGATACACTTCCCTCTAAATGCATTATCGATTTCAACTAAGGGCATGACAGCCCGGCGTCAGGCGCTTATTATTTGAACTTGATCAATGAATCTGCCAAATCAACTGGATATCAACCTCACAAAAGAGGATGGAAGGCCTAACCCTAGCCGACCAGCCCCTTCTCCATTCAATTCGTAGGTGCTGTGGAATCAGTACGGAAATTCGAGAACAAATCATTATATCCACCGAATTTGATTGGATAGCCGCATGAATTACCTTACCCTCTTTTACCCTCTTTTTATAAAATTAAGCTCGTCTGAAGCCTCATTCTTATTTTAGTTACATCTAGCAAGTGGGAGCTGGCGCAAAGCGCCAGCGACCGCTTGTCAATTTTCACATTCCTGCCGCTTTCAGCCACGTTGGATTCACACAGCGTGTATGTATTGCGTCTCCTGTCCTCCAAACTCACTTAACTCACGGGAACGTTCCCGCCAAGGGACTCGATGGAACTTCGACGCAGCTGGCTGCTGGCTAGTCGGGGTTCAACTCCACGCTTCCGATAGACGAATTGTTCTTGCTTTTGGCGTTGTTTCTGAATTTCTCTGCCTACAGATACAGACCGCTTCGAGGTGGATCAATCGCACAGATAGCCATTACTTTGCAGTCGATTCAATCTTTTCGCACATGAAGATGAGTACGCCGTCAAGGTTCAAGATTCCACCCACCGAACGAAAGAAAGGGCTCAGCTTCCTCGTCCTCTGGCTTCTCATCGAACGTAAAAAATCGCTAGGCAGATGAGCTGTCTGCACGGAAAAGAGCAGCTCGCTGAAGGTTGATCATACATTGGCCAAATACACAGGGGCATCGTGTCGAATAATCTTGAGGCGCTTCACCACTTTGCGATGGGAATTTGTTGCCGCCCGCCAGCCGAGCTCGCACGACGTGGCGACTCCCAGTCCACAGAGAAGTAGCATCGCGGAATTATACTGCAATAACTCAACTGTTACGATGGTAGTCGAACCTGGTTGCCAACCCATTGAAATTTAGTCCCCAGGAACGAGAAGCGTACTACCTTCCGCACCGCATCATCCCCTCGTCCACCTTCCACCTCCCTCCTTCGAACACTTCCCACAGATCTCTTGGCGCACGCGGTCGGACGCGGTCGGACACGGTAATGAGCGGCCGCTCCCACTATGCGCGAGGAACCACTCGAGCGCTTCGCCCGCGCGGGTGACGACTTCTGTGCGGTTGGGGAGTCCAGATTTGCGGGATTTCATGCGGGCCGGGGCCTGGGATCAACCTCTTGAACAAACAAAAACGAGAACAGAAAAAAAATGTAGAACCCACCTTCGGTTCTTCACATCGCCGCCTACGTCAAACAGTCGCCGCGCATAGCCAGGGTACAGTGCGGGGCGCAGTCAAGCTCGCGGGTGGCCCATATATACCCCCTTCCACTCCTGTTGCCTCTCTCAAGATCTCGTCTCCCTCCCATAACAAGTTCCTACACTTGGACAGCTCGCGCCCCTCCCTACACCCAACTCTGCACAACAACCACGCCACTGAGCCCTGCTTCCTTTACCGTGCGCGCGTCCCCAGCCGAGTCGAGCGCACGCGTGGGAAGGTAGTGCCGATGGTATAAGGACCGCTGGGGAAGGAGGTGTCAGCGAGTGCAAAATAGTTAGGGAACAGACGTGCATAAAAAGGAGATGGAGGGTGAAGAACCAAACTAAACAAAAACAAAAAACAAGAGGCGAAGAACGCGGGCGATGCGCTGACGCTAGCTCGTCTCCCCGAACCCGTCAGAGGACAGTGGAAAGTGGATAATATAATTCGATGTGAGAAAGGGAGGGAAAAGGGAGGGTTCGGTGGGATGCGAGGGCGGGATGACGGATGACGGATGAAGGATTGCAATTGGATGTGGGAGCGAAGCAACAAGCGACAACGGAAGGAGGAAGGAAGCGGAATGGAAACAAAGAGGCAAGAGACGACTTACGATGAACCCGCACAGATCGCCGACCGTGTGGGCGAGGTTCATGCGTGCTATGAGTCTGTGGATCAGCGGGCGTTAGCATCATTATTAGAAGCGGGACGAGGGCATAGAATGGGATAATAGGATTATGATGGAAGTGTAAAAGCAAGTAAAGGATCGGGGAACAAATGGGTGGAGAAGATGCAGAACCGTGATGCGACGAGACCAAAAACCAGAACAAGAGCTCGGAGCGAAACCCTCGCAAAGAACTGGAAGCTTTGCTTCCACTCCCAAAGAACAAAACAAACGCACCTCGTTCGATCCGCCAAGCACGCCTGGATGCTCGTCGGCTGCGTTGTGTCGACCTCGAAGCGCGGGTTGATGCTGCGTTTCCGGCGCAGGCGGGAGCGCGGCTCCTGCTACGCTGGCGCACTCGTCGGCACCCCCAACTTATTCCCTGTTCCCGAGAACGGCTTCGCGGGCGGGACCAGGTAGTCATCCTCGGTCCTCCTCGATGCCTGTACATCCACACGCTGCTCCGGGCGGACGTTCAGTATGGATGGCGGGGCGTGCCCGGCGTGGATGTCAGCGAGGACGTCCGCATTGACGCGGCGGATGAGGGGCTCGTCCTCGACGGTGAAGCCGTCGCGCCAGAAGGTCAGGCGGCGGATCGCGAGCTCGTCTTCCATGTCGCGCGCCACAGGCACATACGTGCTCGCGCTGCGCTCCCCGCCGAGCGTGTGCCCCCCGCCGCTGAAGAGCCCCAATCGTGCCGCGGATGCCCCCGCTGACCGCGCCCTCCTCCTGCTTTCCTCAACAGATCCCGCCCCACATTCACGCCAGGCCCGCCGCCGCGCTCGCGTCCCGGACTCTGCACCGGGATACCACTGCTTATCATATCCTCAGACAAGGGCGCTTACGGATCACTGCGAGTTCGTCTTCTACCTCCGCCCTGGCACATATGCATACGCGCTCGCGCTTCACCCGTATATTCAGTAAATTGAGGACAAGGGCACTTACGGATCACACAGACCTATGCTCGCCGCCGGCGAAATAGGTCTTCTCGTCATGCTCGTCGTCGTTGTTGTTGCCGCTCATCGTCGTCGTAAGCGAAGAAGAAAGACGTGCACCGGGCGATGCCGAGCCAAATATGTCTCAAGTGATCGGCACAGCCGCACGGTTATGGTTCAATTTACTTATTTGCTGGAAATGTGCTGGCTAAGATTCAGCTCCAAGGATTGTCAAGCCATCCAGGACCGAATGCAGTAAATAACTCGGACGTCGTGTGCGGCACACGCACTTACATGTTTGTTTGTCCCTGGGCCATTCTACCTCCCTGCGTGCGAATACCGACGACATGTATGTTTGTTGGTCATTCCCCGCCTTCTCTGGGTCTCGATAATGCTTGATTTCTTTTCTTTTCTTTCGTGCATGCAACAGTGGGAATATCGACTCCTTTGGAATCGAAGATGCGCTACATCCCTCGAGACTCAGCTCTCTCCAATTCTTTTAATCCTCGATATATTGTCGCTTCTGCTCCGTATGGTCAACTTTCCGGCCCCAGAAATGCACTCGGACGTCGTGTGCGGCACACTACTGGACCTCGCAATTCTTGTACGACATGCCGTCAGCTTCTCGGGGTTCGACTCCCCGCATCCGAATAGACAGCTTCCCCGTATTTTTTTGGGGCGGGTGGGTCTGTCTTCCATGACTTCATTCTTTTCTTCGGGCTCTGAGCTTGATTTACAGCACATTGGACGCGTTCGATTCAGACGTCTCTTATTTAGATCTTTGTGCATCTATAATAAGGCTGATCTCAACGCTCACCCCACACCTGCAGAGAGCAATTCACACAGCCAGACTTTGTATCACCCGATCGAACGATAGCTGGCCAGTCAGTGCTCGACTCCCCGTGTCCGAATGAGCTGTCGCGTCGTCGATTTTTTCTGTCAGGGCCGTCCTCACGGAATTCGCCGTTAACGTCTCCGAACATGCTCAACAACAATGAATCAAATTTTGGCTTGGCACTTGGAGGGGGTTCGGGGTTGGTTTCAAGACGCAAGCTGGTGGTGCATGCGCCATTCAGTTTGAGAAGTGTCGCAAGGATTTAAATTTGACCACCACTGCAGCGCTCACTCCCCTGCGTTTGACGCTGTCCAAGCCGGAAAGCAATATTAGTGTTATGTATCCTGAACTAATTCGACTCGTGAGGGAGCGAATCCAACTAAGAACTCGGACACCGTGTGTGGAACACAGTCATACCCAGTACTGGAGTAAAATGTATCATTAGCCATTCGATGGTCGAATTGCCGCGTCTGAATTCAAAGAGGCTCTGAATTTTACTTCCGCTTTTCTCTTCACAGGTCCATCTGACGAGGTTTCTTTGTTCATCAGCGGTTACTTTGATGGGGCTACAATGCGCAATTCGGCCAATCGAACCTCAGGGTCATGCTGTGAACTTCAATGCACTTGTAGCTACGAAAATCAGTGAAGATAAATAATTCGGACGTGATGGGTCAGGTAGCTGGCTTCCCGGGGCTGGATACCCCGCGTCCGGATTTCAACGCGAACAAATCTGGCAGAAACCTCGGATATTGTGTAGCGAATATGTCCAGCGATTTCGTGGGTGATGGGCATGAGATAGCTTACTATCCGGAGAATGTCAATGGCTGAGGCCTTGTTTCCAATGCTTCTGTTTTTCCTCGGATTTGCTTTGGACCTTCATGGTGCTGTGACGGTCTGCGATCGCCACTGCACAGCATCATTCGGGGCTTACATTAGCACTGCAGGTGTTTTCGTTCCTTGTCATTTTCCTTTACTTGAGTTTCTGTTGACGTACATGAGCAATTCAGTTCAAGATCTGTCGGGAACAAACCGGGTAAAACATTCGAACATCGTGTGTTCAGGCTTTTGTCCTTCGATTTATATAACCAGCAGCTGCAATTTTGATGTTTGGGTTTCACAATTCAAGAAATCGAATTCCTAAAGTTCACGCTCCCCCGTTATGCACTCCAAGTATTTCTCTTCGAAAATACTGTTTGTTTCGATCGAACACGGCGGACTGAATTAATTCCCCGGTTCAAAAATAAAAAGGTACAGCACAAAGCCCGCCGGGTCGCCACCGTGCACACCCCTGAATCCCGTTTATAAACCACTTCACGTCGTACGCGGGAGTTGCAATTTGCTCCGTGACATAACCATCATGGGTATAAAGCGCCGAATGCCGTTTTTAGCCAGAGTAGCAAAAGAGCATCATTTTGACGCTTCGCACAGCGCATGACCCTGTCGTAACCTCCCTCTCCCACGAGTCGTATCCGCGAATCGGACGCCGAAAGTACTATATCGGGAGGGGATCAATATCCTCAACCTTAGCGCCTGCGGACGCACATAAAACCCAATGGCTATGATCAAATATCGTCTAAACCCTTCCTCCTACGCTGTCTATCGTTGGGGGTACTTAGGACAGGACATGGGTCGAAAGCTCGGAAGTTCTTGGGGTCAAATGGTTGAACTGGTGTGCAGATAATCGGCTGTCTCCAGGAAGAAATACAAAAGAACTAGGGGCATAGGTGTGTCTCAAAGCATGGGAGAGAGAGCGGAGTGGACGAGACAGCAATATGAAGGTGAGTACGTGGGATGCTAGATAATATCGGGTTAAACTGAGTTTGCTCGAGAACAGGATTGCGCTTCCTCACCAGTGCCGGATAGCATTGCACGCCGTCTGAGATTATATAACCGCGAGTTTCGAAGGCGTTTCCGTTGGATCACAACCTGCGCTGGCGTTCGGCCTCCAAGATGAGCTATGGAATCCGTCGCATTAGTTCTCGTCCATGGCATGGACACAGAACTTGGACCTCAACATCAGTGCGGATGTCCTTGACACAGCGTATGCATTCGCCGGTCTCGTTGGAGAGCGACCGGAAGCTAGTTATGCGTTCACTGATGCCTTTGAAGAGCGACCGAAATCCCTTCCAGCTGAACGCCTTCGCTTCTGGGCGCAGGATACGACATTTAATGCGCGAAGCAGCTTTGGCAACTCTACATATCACACCACTAGTCATTAAATGATGATAGCGAAGGTCGAAGACTCACTCGCAAAGGCGCCGTCTTTGGTCCCTGAGTTTGAAATGGCTTTGTGGGGCCTCTACCGTCGCCTCTTGAATATATTCCTCGGTGTGGGTGAGGGACACTGCAAGCTGGGATAACTGCGTTGAAGGGGACTGGAGGTGGATTTTGCATAATATGATGGCAGCAAGAAGGAGCCCGAGCGCGGTGTAGCGGACACCATGGCTGGGAATGAGGGCAATAACCGCGAGTGGGAGGAGGGACCAGTTGTCGCCGGATGTGACGAGGCGGGGGCGTTTCTTGTGGCCCTGGGCGGGGATTCAATGATGAACTGGAAGGAGTCGTCCATTGGGAAAGTAAAAGAGGCCTGATTCAGTTGTGCCGCTTTTATACACCCTTGGTTGGATGCGACAGTCACGGTGTGGGGCACATGTGGGGATGTGTATCTGGAACTTCTTAGCGCCTGGCGTTAATAGTCCATCAGTCCGAGCGGTCAGTACATAAGTTTGTATGGCCGCATCGGATTAAGTCGTTTACCAAATAATTGTGTCCGGGATGCAAGGTGGGGAGACGGGGTATTCGTGCCAAAAGACGGCTGCTCTTGTCACCCGTTGCAAATCTACAAGGACACGGTAAATGAAAAGGCACAAGAGGTAGCACGAGAAAGCTCCGAATCACCATCAGCTTCGAATATACATAGTCGGAGGCACTGCTGTCAGCACCCGAACGCAAGCTTCGCCGGGAAAATCCCTGGCGTAAAATTACTAACGAAGCTAACCCCAAACTCAAGCAATCTAAGATGCGGTGCCACTTTCCCCTTCGATCTGACATCGACGCTTTAAACGAGTTAAAGCCACACAACAACCCGAATAGGCAAACGCACCTTCCTGCAGTAGTATGTCACACCGACGGGCTTCAGAGGATAATCGACCTGGTCCAGCCAACTGGCTTTTTTTGAGTGTCCGTTCATCATTGAAGTAGTGAATACAGCAGACCCGGAAGGTCGGAACGGCCAGAATGCCGGATCCGCGTTAGGGCATATGAGATACAGCGAGACTTGAGTCACTTGACCATGGCCTCGGAATGCGAATCGGTCCAAGTCTCCGGAGACAGGTGCCATGTGAATGAAAAAACAAACCACATGAAAGCGGGCGGGAGGGAATATAACGGCCAAGATTGGTGGATTATGTTTTCGCACGCCAGCCATGATCCATGATGATTGGCGATGCGATGCTGACAGACAGTGTCAAAGGCCGACATATGTTTGTCTTGAAGTTCGTCTCGAGTCGTCATCGCATACTAGCGGAGTCCGATTTTCATGGGCATTAGGGCCGTCCGAAAGATGCGTTAGGGTCTGCCCTTATGTTTACGGGAGGTGGGATGGTCGAGGTTCGATTTGACTTTTGACATTTCGGTCCGACGATTTCGTAACTGGTCTCGGCAATCTAACTCATGTAAATTGGTTGGTTACACTCTCCATACTGCTCGTCAATCGTCAAAATGTTAACTGGACTCAATATTGAATGGACCAACAATTCCAAAACCTGTGTTTTGATTATTTCTCCGTCACAAATGGTCGTCGGCCGACAGCAACCGATCGGTAATGCTCCCAAATGCAAACTTCGAGATTGCCGTTGGTGTCGCCATCAATCTCGGCAACGCTGTGTTCAAAGTTCTGGTTTGAACTTGAGTTGGATCTGGTTGAAATTCGAGAAGCTGGATGAGTATGGCAAAAGAAAATCATTGAGTGAATTCGGCGGCAGAGAGCGGACACCACGAAAGTTCAAACGCCCACCATCCAATCGGCAATACGGCATGATGCATCTGATCACATCTCTACTGCCGAACCCAAAAAAAAGAATTCGCTGAACCACATAAATTTCACTGCGAGCGATACTTTGCATGTAAAGGAGGTAAAATATGTCGACTGGCATCGACCTATTTGCTAACATATGACAGTTTCGCAAAGTTCATGCTCCCAAGCAAGACTTTGTAATTTCACGCCTCGGGCCAACCTCGGCATTCGAATATTCTCACGCTTTCGTGAGCTCATGTAGGGAGCGACATATCTGGCTCTGGTGTCATATATGGAACTGATCCAGGCCCAATCCGGCCTGAGCGTTTCCCAGGGCCCTATTAAAGTTGATTTTTGCCTTCCTATGCATCCCTTGCACTTCATATATTGAGGAGAGATCCATATGAGATCCATGGGGCTCTGTTGCACCGCAGGCCCCGTATAAAATGCAGCAAAAGAAATTCACTCTCAGCAATGAAGATGGCCCGGATAATTACAATAAAAATAAGGTAGCATTATACGAAAGCTCGGAGTCATCCAAATTACTCCACAGGTAAAAAGATATGTGCTGCTGAGAGCTGAACAATGTGTACAATGTATGGAGTCCAATATAAAATATCTGTGTACTTCCCATGAGTTCCAATGACTTTTCTCTGGTAGAAATAGTTGAATACGCGACAGGAAAGCATATCACCATGCAAATGGTATAAAACCATAGCCCAGGATGCCTGACAAAATAAATCCATGAAAACACCAAATTTAGCTCCGGAACAGTGAGGAGGGAGGGGGTATCTAAGAAAATGCACCCTAGGTGGCGCTACAGGCCACAAAAAAACTGTGGATCACCTGGAATGGTGGGAGATTAGTGAAGGAAATATACTTTCGCCAAAAAAAAAAAGGTGAAAGGTGAACACCGTGATTGAACCCATGCATGCCAAAAATGTTGTGATCAAAAACAACATGTTAACCCCTGAGCCATTGCAGATTGGTTGAAAGATTGTCAAAAAGCTATTACTACCCGTCCAGGGACTTTTTGAATATTTTTTAATACAAAATTTTAGTTCCACATATGACACCAGAGCCACATATCTCGCGAACTTTTGTAAGCTTCTGCTGCACGCACAAAAGCTAGTATGCGAGCTCAGGAGAGGCGCGGAACAAGCCTCCCTGAGTGGAAGACGAGGGCAGCTAGGGCTGCATGCCGTGCCCGTCACGGGCACGGCCGTCATTTCGACGGGACCTGAATGGGAACGGTCCGTCAGGCGACGGCCGTCATTTTGGCTGTTTAAACTCACAAGTTCATAAGATGTGTCCTAAATTGTGTATTGGGTTTGCCTTTGCACAGAACATGCTTCACAAAGGGCATACACGGTATATTCAACCGCTTATAGCGCGTTTTAAGGACCCGTTTTCGACGGGAACGGCCGTAAAAAATGCAGCGAAAGAGTCCACGGAACAGGATGGTATGCCCGTCGCCGGACCCCGTAGAACCGGCGCGACGGGCACAGCATGCAGCCCTAAGGGCAGCGAGGAGCGAGCTTAGATAATTCTGAATACATACACGTGATCACATTCTTCTTGACGCGTTCCACTCGCGTCCTCTCTCATCTCACTCGTATTCAATTGATCCTCTCCCTCACACCTCCCATTTTTAGAGTCCCACCCACCCACATCCTGTTGCTCATGCTTGGTTGTTTTGGGTCGCCTCATTCATCGGGGCCCATCTCATCCTTGTGTACCGGAGTCTGGGCCGTCTGCCGCTTTCATCCCGCCTCGCTCGTCCCCCACCTCTCATGGTGAGTAGAAGTTTCAGCGAGCCGGCTGCAGAGCGGCCCCCTCTCCCGCAAACCCTCTTCCCTTTACCATCCCCTCTTTCCTCTCTTCCTTATAGCGGCCATAGGCCGCCCTCATACTGAATTATTTCATTCAAATTGACAGGGGGGGTGATGCGTGACCGGATTTACCTATTCAACATTTCGACAACGGCCGAATTTTTGCGTGACACCCTCCAAAATTTCGACAATGTTACGGAAATTTTGCGCTCTAGGGGGGGGGGGGGGGGGGGGGGGAGGAGGATACCTGTGACGGCTTGTTGGAGGTTCGACAAAAGCCTTCGTGACGCGTGACATCGACCAATATTCGACATCGACAGAGGGGTCCGTGACGCGTGACTGTTGATTTGAATGAAATAATTCAGTACTTTCATATATTCATTTATATATTCCTTCTAGCAGTGTCGACAACACCCCCTTGTCAGGCTGGTAGGTCAATATTACATAGTGTAGGGGGTCTATAGGCGATCTGCCGATTGTGCACATCCTTTCGGCGAATACCGTAATACTGATGTCAAATGTCAAATGTCATATTGAACCTCAACCATCCCGCCTACCTTATTATGTGGCTCATGATCCTTAGCGGGTTAACCATTCTTTAAGATTTTGCTCATTCAGTGGTGCCCATCAATTTGCACATGTTGCTGCTTTCTCCATTAATTGATTGCTGTTCTTTAAGCAAATGAATCCTCGGGTGAGCTATAATGCTGATCTTTCACCCGCTTTGCTCATACTCGAATTAATTCTTGGTCCCATGTGGTTTCTCAACACTCTCTCCGCTGCTGGGGTACCTGGATTTGACCTATTTCGAACTGGGTTATCTTCGTCCTGTCACGGCCAAATCAACGGCATTTCTCAAACCCTGTCGCTTCTGCTCCTCTTAAATTTTCCGGTTCTCTGGTTGGCATTATTATCGTGGGGATAAATCTCATTAGCTCTTCAAACTACAGGAGATTCTACACTCTTGGAGGCTGCGGCTATCAATGTTCCTGGGTTTTTTTTTTTTTTTTGCTCTCTTCCCTTGCCTATGTTTCTCGCCCATGGAAGCCAATCCCCACTCAAAACCTTTCGAGACAAATTGCAATCCTAACCCTTGATATAACGCAAAGCCTTCTGCTTCCTCCCGCCCATCCCTAATGTTCACTTCTTATGCACAATAATAAAGCTCCCTCTTCATGTCAAAATAATTCTATCGTGGCCTCAGTTTCTCGGTGGACAGCACGAGCTTGAATTTCTCTTTGCAAACCTGTCCTTTTTTGCTCATCACTTAGGTATGTTGTGCCTTGCGACAAAATTTCTTTCGCTCCTAGATACCGGAGTGAAGCGGAGGTCCATCTTGTGAGCCTCAGTCACTTGGGTCTGCACCCGCGTGATCGATGCGATCACGGATTAAACACAGCCCCACGTCACCGTGGCCTTCTTTCCTTCTCTGCTTCTTCTCAGCTCGCGGCGCAATTTCAACCCTAATGATGCGTCAAATGTGTAATAAATTTTCCACGCGACTTGGACCTGCTCCATTTTCCGGGCTTGTCTCAGAGATTCAGCATAGGGAGTATGCTGACCGTGAACTCATATCTGGCAGCAAATTTTTATGCGCTGCCGGTCACTACACCCTTCTCGGCATTTGACGATTCCAACTGATATGCTGGGTCCCCCTCGGCCAAGTATCTAAAAGCGATGTTCACGGATTTCATCTCCGCGGTCCGCATTTTTATCAAACATAATATTACAACACTTCCGTTGGATATTGCCAAAGCAGATCACACATTTGATGTTCGTCCGCTTACATCTCCCCTCGCCGGGATTCTAAACTGAAATTCAACCAGGTGCTCAAGCATACTGCGGGTTAAAGGCAAAAGGATTTTTGCGGCTCTGTATACGATCCTGAACCAGTTCGAAGAAATTCGAGGGCACTCCTTGACGTTCTCAGAGTCATTCCAATTTCTCAAGGAGATGTACGACGGAATTGTGCAGGGGTTGATAGACTCGGGAAATTTACCCACTGAGGTTTATACACGGACTCGCTCCAAGGTATGTCCTTCATTATTCTATGATATGAAACTCAAACCTTTCTTCCAGCGGAACGGAACTTCCACGAGTCTATTAACAGTTCACTCAGCAAGGATGTTGAGCCGATTACCGATTGGACAGATTGTCCTCCTTTTCTTCGAACCTCCAATTTTCCAACTATCAACGTCTCCAACCCAATGGTAATTGAGGATTTGGCAAGTGAAATCCTAGCAGAGGTCGCCGCAGTTACTTCGCCATCTCAGCTCTGCTTTGTTGCACTTGCAATGAAGACCGAACAGCGGTCCGATGGCCGACTTCACGAAAAGACTACCCAGCTGCGAACGAAGGATAAAATACATATCTTTGATGTAGGTTTATTTTCCCCGTTGTAATGATGTGCCCTGCTTATTTTTTTGACCTAGATTGCTGCTTTCACATCGCCTACAAATCTCCTGCCATCGCTTCGCGCCATCTTTACCAATCCATCTATTATCAAAGTCGGACATTCCATTCGTGAAACACTTCAAACCGAAGTCCTCTCTGCTCCTGAGCTCCAGGATGTCTTAGTGGCTAAGAACCCACCCCTCCTTGACCTTGGTAAATATGCCAAGCTGAAGGGAGCTGCCGATGAGCCACTCTCTTCACTCCATGCACTTGCTGGTATCGTCCTTAATTGAGCCTTTTCTGTGCCCGAATTTTCCTCTTTGGCAGCCGCTTCTGCAGCGCAGAATCAAGTCCTCTGCGACGAGATTGACTGCCAATGGCAGATTTTCATCTCCCTCCTCCAACGTGACTCAATCGGAATTCCCCTGCAGCAAAAACAAGCAGCAACTGATCAGTTGTACTCCTCATTCAAGGGTGTAAGCCCATTGCTGAGGGCTGCATCATTGGTCACCATCTTGGTTATCTCGATGCAATAAGGGACGATGCTGGACATACCAAGAGGATCAATGTGTCCGCATCACGGTCTCTTATTTAAATCTCCAAGGTGTGCACACACAATTATAATTAATTCTCAAAGTCGAATCGTCTATAGGTCCTTGTTCCCGGCGCCATTAGCTCGCTCACCATCAAACTATGGAGTGGATATTTGCGCATGGGAAGCAGGCCATTGTTACGACCTCTCAACTTCATACCCGTGGAGAGACCCCTCCGACTCCAGCCAATCCACTCACTCGCGGGTTCGTTGCTCCAACACCACTTCCGGTTTTCGACACCGAAGACGATTCTCACATCACATATTTGGTTACACACCCCCCAGATGAGCTGGATGGCGAGGAGGATTCCGACGATGATTCCGACCCCGAGAAGGATGAATACGGGCAGTTGGCATTCCAAGTCCAGCTGGTGATTATCTCTGAGCATTAAAGAAACTTCCCCTCTTGAAGTTTGTGGTTAGAGGCACTGGAAGATTCAGTGGTGGGAGGACAGAATTCAAACTCCGATGATTATATAATAACGACGCCACGCATACATGATCGCGCGGTTAACTACAGACTAAGTTCGGACCGAATTCATCCCCCTCTGCACTCATAAGTTCTGTGGAACTTAAGTTTTTATACAGTGCCCTAGCATGCCATATACCTGTACTGTGCAATTTCGTTCAATTCGGCGGTCACGCATCACGGACCCCCTGTGCCGCGATGAATTTTGGTTTTGGTCACGGGTCACGGCACCCAGTGCCGAATGTAAAATGCGTGACATCAGGGCCAAATCTCCCTCAGAGGTGCAAAAAAGGCAGAATTTTCGAAAATTTCCGTCTTGAATGCCGAATTTTTGCAGGTGTCACGCCAAACTTCGTTGGTTGCCGAAGTGCCGAATCGGTATTTTGGGTCACGGGTCACAACCCGCGCCGAATTGAACGAAATTGCGCAGTATTCTATGTAAATCCTGAACTCAAGTTGTTGTATCGTGTCTTGAGCTCATAGACGTCAAGGAACTCGAGATAGGGGGTGTAAAACAATGACAATGAAGTACTTAAGTTAGTTGCAATACTTAAGTCCCGCCAAACTCAAGTACCCCATCTGGCCTGTGCCGTGGCCGTGCGGATTAATCCGAGGCACTAGGATTGGACTGAATTAGTCCAAGGCATCCAAACAGGCATCAAAATGAGACTCACTGCATAGAATGAATACCCCGGAGAGACTGAAACAAGTGCGCGAAAATGGAACTGGCGCCGGTTGTGGGTGCGATCCTCATGCTCGTAAACGACCCGCACATTGCACGTGCGTTTGTAGAACTTCAGTTGTGCAGGACTCAAGTTTATTTTCAGAACTCAAGTCAGGTACGAGACCTCACTTGTGCACAGGACTTGAGTTGTGGGAGAGCGGAACTCAAATGCACTGGACTTAAGTTCGTGAGTGGGGGAACAATGGGTACAGGGGCATTATACAGTGGTGTGGGAGACTCAGAAGAGCTTAAGTTCCGTGGAACTTATGAGTGCGGAGGGGGATAAATTCGGTCCGAACTTAAGTTAAGCTCCTCTGATTTCATTGTCAGATCCATCGGATATATCCCTCTACTATCTCATGGGGAAGGACCGCGATGGTCTGAACCTCTACCGCACCATCCGGGGTACGAACTCCGTCGAGGGTGGGGTTCATATGGAAATCCGTCGAATTTTTGGATCTCTGCAAGCCTCTCCTGAGTTGGCGGAATGCTTGATTGTTAACTGGATCCTGCATCGCAATAAACGGGTACATGCTCTTTTGGCTTTGTTCAATTTCAATCCTTACACTTCATAACCCACAGGTCGGGTTTCATAATCGCACCGGACAGAAGTACAAAGGGCATTACGACCTTTGGGTGAGAGACGAAATTGTCGAGCTTGCAGAAGCAATTGGTTTGAAACCCTCCTTCCCGATGCCTCGAGTGCTGTCGACTCGCATTGCCATATCCGAAACGATTGACATCCTCCCAATCTCGACTTCTTTGGCAGCGGATCTAAATATCACCACGCTTCCCCGACCCCGTATTGCCGGTGTTCCCCACCACCGTGACATGCCAGTGCAGACGTTGACTCGCCTCTCAACAAAGCCGACAAATCTTTACCGTTACCTCCAATTGCGACAGCGCGTCCTATATGCGGTCCTTCCAGTTCACACTCACATGGAATATTCAACATTCAAAATCCACATCAACGATCCAGAGTTCTGCAAGGGGGGGAAGACGTACCCGCCTCACGAGCAATGGAAGAACATTGATTTCCTGAAGTTTGCGAAATTCCGGAACGTTCTCGTTCATGGCCAATCTCGCACGGTCACCGATTCAAATCAACGCCTGTACTACAAACTTCCGTTGCAGCCGGAGACCCACCACAAGAAGACAATTCTATGGAAGTCCGAAATTTCGACATTGGGTGCTGGCACCAACTTTGCTGCTCGAGCGCCGCTGCCTGCGATGCTCAATTCACCTGCAAACCTTGTGGATTCCCTTCCCGCACTCCCTTTTCCAGATGGAGAACTTGATCTCTCGGTATCTGGTTCAGGTTCGTATCTATTGCGGTGTTAAATGTGCTAAATTTTGAACAAATGTTGTGGATCCGAGGTCATTTAATCGCATGGCCACCCTCCCATTACCTGGAGAACCCCGCGACTCGGATTTCGACAACCAAATCTTGCCACCCACCTTCCACAACCTCTTCCGAAACCAACAAAACAGCCAGATGGATCAAGAAGATACTGCCATGGACATTGATCCTCCGCAGTTCGCGCCGATCCTGCACCAGATGTTACTTCCAGGTGCAGGGCCGGCGGCGTCTGGGAGTTCGAAGAAGTCTGCGGACCGCTGCGCAGTCTGCACATTCAGCTACTGCGTCAAACGGCGTGAATGCCCCGGGAATGGGAACCGGAAATATTGTCGTTGCAACCATCCCCCTGCACCGACGAAGGTGCATATAACTGAGGCGCAGATCATTGCGTACCTCGAACAGCAGCGCAATTGTGTTTAATCAAAGTATAAATACTCCCTTTGTAATTTGCGCGGTGAATAAATTTGGGATGGAGGTAATGACAACCTACATTGAAACTCACTTTTGCGTGCTTGCTGTCCGGATCACTTGGGGCTGCTGGTATTCAGTTACAAGTCGTTTGCGGTGGGAATCCGATAACAACCGAGGTGCCGACTTTGTGCCGATTCTCGATGGCATCGCCGTCAAAGATTAGATCGTCTTTTATCTTGAAAGATGATTGGCTGTCCCTAGTCTATTGGAGGATATTCCTCCGGTAAGACTAGGGCTCGCATATCAGTGTTACATCAAATGCTTGGCTTGGGACTCAAATTAATCAAGTGCTACAAAATGGACCTCCGCTTCGCTCCGGTATCTCGGAGCGAAAGGAAATTTGTCGCAAAGCACAACATACCTAAGTGATGAGCAAAAAAGACAGGTTTGTGAAGAGAAATTCAAGCTCGTGCTGTCCACTGAGAAACTGAGGCCACGATAGGATTATTTTGACATGAAGAGGGAGCTTTGTCATTGTGCATAAGAAATGTACATTAGGGATGGGCGGGAGGAATGAAATATTACTAGCCTATCTTAAGATGTGGCCGGTGTAGACCGCCAAAAGTCTTAAGTTTCCTAGATCTTAAGACCAAATCTTAAGACCTATCCTACCTCCCTCAAGCCTTCCCTGTACCCTATCCATTCTAGAACTTAAGTCTTGAGAATCTTGAAAACAGTTAAGACCTTGGAACAACTTGAGATGTTTGTGAACTTATGTAAGACATCAAATAACTTGAGACATCCGCAAACTTGAGGTATCTGAAACTCAAGTTCGTGAAACGATATGTATACATAGACACTCTGATACCTTGAGATTTGGGCAAGACTGAAGTTGCCGAGACTTAAGTCTCCCAGAACCTAAGTCTCATCCCACGGACTAGAAATTCACTGGAATTCAAGTGTCCTGCTGAACTAACTTGAGATGTCTCAGTTCCCACATCAGTGAGACTGGAATCAACACACACCTCCTTTCCCCAAACAGCCTGCAAACACAGAACATAGGTGGCATTCACAAAAAGATACGGGGCTCAATGCTCAAGGTGGCAAAGTCAGATCAATGCGACAAACAACAAGAAAATTGAATGTACCGTGATGTTGGCTCTTAGCCTTGGACACACACAGGCCTATGTAATCAAGAAGAGAGGGGGGAGGAGGATGTGGGTGAGGGTGAAAGGGTGAGTGGTGTTTGTGAAGGTGGAAGTCAGGGGCAAGAGAACGATCGCTTTGATCACTGATCTGTGATCAGCGGACAATGAAATTGATGTGTGGCTGCATCCGTGTCACGTCACGTTGCATGCTCTTTCTTCCTCCCGTTAACTTAACATCTCTGTGCCACCTAGGCTCCTACCCTCTTGATGACCCTTGAGCCGACTGGTCCAACCTACTCTATCCGTTGCACAGCTTCGCCCTTATATTCGGCCTGTATCCGTGTATTTCTTTAGTCCTTTGTATCCCCCTCACTCGTGTTCCCGCGCCCCGAATACATTTCCCTGCGACTCACCGTTGCGTGCGACTTCAACTTTCACATCTTTGACCTTCACTATCACCATTTAATGACTTGTGTTGTGATATGTAGAGTTGCCAAAACTGCTTCGCACATTAAATGTCGTATCCTGCGCTCAGAAACGGAGGTGTTCAGCTGAAAGGGATTTCGGTCGCTCTCCAAAGACATCGGTGAACACATAACTAGATTCTCGCTCTCCAACGAGATCGGTAAACACGGCAGTCCAGGGATATCTAAGGGTCACCAACAACACACATAACATATGATCAACATATCCGGCACAGCCAGTTCGTGATCTTCTGGAATCAATGTTGATATTCTGGATCTGACCTTCTTGCTTCGGCCATTTGGTCTATACCCTGGATTTTTGACCTAGACGTTATCAACTTCGCTGCTTCTGTGGAATACAGTGCCTATTCGCTAGTGTGGGTGCTCTGTTGAATAATGAGAAGATGGTGGCCAGCAAACCCGGACTTGGCTTCCTCAATCCGCTGATTTATTCAAACCCTGCTGCATTCAATGACATGAAGACCGGTAAGTGAACAGTACTGGGGCTCTATTGCGGGTTCGTTAAACTCATTTCCGTTCAGGTAACAATTTTGTTTGCTCAAGCCCAACAATAGGATTCAATTCGACGTCTGGTTGGGATCCTGTGTGCGAGGTATATCTTACATGAATATAGATGGCCACAGGGAGTGCATCCCCAGCTGACGTGTTTGTTGGCTTCCAAACATTCAAAGTCAAACAGTCTGCCGGTATGTCAGTCCAGAACGTAAGATACACCAGCACATACCTTCGCTTCCAATTCCTTTGTACTATTTAGATAGCTAGAGGTTAATTATTTTGTTTGTTTTCTTGAGGATGGGCATGCTTATAAAATTTGTGTGAATTTCAGGCAAAGCATGTCACATTGAGACAAGACTCATTGAATTTTTAGTTCAACAGGAATGTCGGGCTTGATAATTAGGATGTTCGAACGCGACTTGATCAAATCATGTGACCGTGTTACCCCCTGGGTGGTAACTTTTCGGATGTTTCGGACTTGTCGGACTTCAGAAGAATATTTTCTTGCGCAAAAAAGTGGTGTAAGGTGGCCTCTGTGCTCTATGGCAATACCATTAGGTTTGGAGCACAAGTAGTCCGTTGTCCGGCTGTCCCGCCCACCCGACCGGTGGTTACAAAGGGTCTTCGATCTATGTATGTCTATGTGTGATGTGATGTGACCTAAAACCGAGATATGTTGCAGCCTCTTATCCTATTCCATATGGTTACGAACCTATACCTCAAGAAAGGGGTGGAGTCGGGGTTATACACACTTGATATCAGATGAGTTCTTAATAGATCCCCGTGCATCGATATATAACTCCGCGCTGAAGATCGTTGGATTTGTATTTTCTGACGATGCACTAAGTTCTGTGTGGACAATGCTTCAGTCAGTCACCCACGCTGACCTCAGATCGGTGTCGCTGTTGCTGAGGCGAATTGCATACGCCTCCGTGCCTGTGTGGCCTAAATTGGAGCAGCTTCGGATGCTGGAACCGACGCTGGAAAATGTTGCTAAAGGAGTAGGGAGGGTAGCAATCGGAAAATTTGTGGTGTATTGGCCCGACAAAGTTTTCACACCATAAAACATACTAACATATATCAGGAATGTGGTTCCGGAGGTGACCGTAAACACAGAATGGTCGCCGAATTGATACGGAATGCAGTGGCCTTAAACATGGTGATGCACTAATGTAGTATCAAATACGCATTCAATAATAAGCTCAAATTCAGTGTCATTGGAGTTGTTAGGAACAAACCTGATTATAGGCGGCATAAGGTGTGTCGGTATAGAGGAAGCTTGAGCTGTGAGCAAGAATATCAAGCTGTGGAAATATTCATATGTATTGTGACATGTTCGTACTACACGCATGTATGTAACCGACATTAATATAATGCATTGGTGGGGTTCTTCAGGTAAATATCGAGTGCAACTAAGAGTCGGGTAAGCCTCGGACCGCCTCCCGGGCCGCTTCCCGGAATCGCACATAATGACAGTTCTGATTAAATCACATCGGCTAGTTCCGCTTCTCCGCACTTTCCACCGCAACCGCAGCACCCATAAATATGTATTGGAAGCCGGAGTCGTCGGTACGCAAATAGAACACGTTCGCAGACGGGAGTACCAGTGTACGTGCATTGAACATTATGTGTGATCACTGATCACATAGCGTGCTTCGTGTTTAATCTTGCGCTCTTACCCAACTGCTTGCATCCAACGCATATGTATTCTCAATCGACATTGGGTATGCACTTAATACAAATGTATAGAGAATCCGAGACGGCGTTCTCAGGGTACGTGCGCTGGGCGATCTGTTTTGATCGCAGTAACCGTCTTCTTAAAAACTTATATCTCTGTCTTTATCCACCACCTTCCTCCAACACCCAGCACCAGTAAAATGTCGTGCATCAAGGTAGGCCTACCAGGATTGTGTACGTAGCCTGACTAACCGGTTTGACTCAGCAAACGGCTCGCAAGTCCACCGGGGGCGAGTGTTCTGTGCGTCGTGCGGTCGTCTTCGGTACGTCTCGTGTTGACGGAGACAATTTAACAGGAAAGGAACCCCGCAAACAAGTAAACAGCATGACGGCGATAAAAAATGGGTCTGAGGGAGTGAAAAAACCTCACTGATTTCCCCCTGGGACAGTGGCACTTCGCCAAATCCGCCATTATCAGAAGACGACAAATCTCTGCTCATCAGAAAGGTGCCGTTCCAACGTCTTGTGCAAGAGGTTGCACAAGATTACAAGGTAAGAAGGCGCATTTGCAGACCTGATTGCTCACGGAGTCTTACTTACAGGTGGACCTTCGGTTCCAATCCGCGGCTGTGTTGGCTCTCCAGGAGGCGGCAGAAACGGTGAGCGAGTCATATGCACCGGCTCTATCGAAATTGATTGACAGAATCGTACAGTTTTTGTCAAGCTGTTTGAAGACACTAATCTCGCGGCGCTGCACGGAAAGCATGTTACGATGTAAGTACAGTTAGAAAAACCGGATCACGTAGCTAAATGCGTTCAGCCAACCCAAAGACATGGTGTTGGCCCTTCGCATTCGTGGAGACCGCCTGTAAACGTGCTGTAGTAAAAAACGGGGACCCGTGACAATGTGCAGAGACGACAGTTGTCGAATATGAACGATGTCTGAATAGCTAACGCCATCTCGATAGAAAGTTGTACTAAATTTTGTTGTTTTTTGGGGGTGTTTCCTGGTATGCAAATACAACGCTGCAACTGTAACCATGAGCTACATGAGATTTTGACAGAGTGGAATATATGAACAGGACAGATGTTCGGAATAATAAATAAACAATATACTTTGAATGGTCGAGATCAAATGTAGTCGAATTCACCTGCCTACTGTATATCCTCGTTGATACCCATTCCAGACTTTGAAAGCTATTCAATGTAAGAATTAGACAATAATTTGGTGGGCGACAAAGCACGAAAAAATGTCAGGTATCGTCATACACTTATATTTCGAACTATTGACTAGTATATGGTCAGGGCTTATGTGTCAAGACGGTCCGCCATTCAATTAAGGGCAAGCGAGGCGAACACGTATATTAAACTGTTGTATACAGCCGATATACGTCATGAGATTCCAGCATATATTTACCCTTTCGGAATACTAACGCCATCGTCTCAAATAGGAAATTAGAATTGCGGGCATCTGATGAAGCATAATAACACAGAATCGCCGTCGAAGGACTGAAACGCAGTCGAGACTTGCGCGCAAACCATTTCAAAGGCGGGATAGGACGGCACCCACTGTGCAATACATATATGGCACGTAAACAGAATTACACCCACGAGTAGCCCTGAACAACCATAATTATAGTTGAAGCAAGGTGTTACCCTCATTTAAATCTTCTGGGAACCTATACTGGAGCTTACCAATGTCGAAAAAGGGCTTTCGGAGCCAGTACACCCAAAAAGAAAATGATAGGGTCGACAAACTAACACATAACTCCGCGTGAAAGCATCCTCCGGCTTCGCCAATTTTTTTAGGAGTTATATACAAGGTACCAAAAGTGCGTATAGAAGGAATTACATGTGGGTTGATAATTCATCCTGGGGCCACCGATATATTAAAACCGTCAGACTTTGGTTTATGCCATGAGTCAGGAGTACGCACTGCTCCAGTGGGACCCTCGCCCCGCTCCTGTGGGTCCTCATGAAGGAGTTAACCAAGTAATATGGATTCTGTAGGTCTCTGCCACCCACTAATTATGGCGCAATCCTAATTTCGGATAAAGTAGAGCTGGGCCGCTCGATATTGGCCCGGTGTGACTACAATCGTTCACACATATTGTATTTACCATCTGCATCCTCTAAACCGCTGATACATATATGCGCCACCACTGTATTCCGGGTAATGTGCGGGTTTACACATACTTAAATAAAACATAGTGCACCCGCGTGCGCACACCCTTGTGAAGTAAGTATGGGTACCAAAGCATGTATTTTACCATCATATATGCCTGAACCAAAGCGCAAGGTCACGCCGTTCGTGTACAAGTTTCTTTTCCAAAATTTGGAATGGATCGGATTTCTAGTGATGGTTGCGGACTTGATAGGAGTAAACCAGATATCCTGTACCTCGATCTACATGTTAATAGCAGTTATTTGAGCCGTTTAAGAACCAAATGAAAGTTCGCACAGATGCGATTGCTCATGAAATTACAGGTACGCGGCACGGAAATACAGAAAACTGCCGGGGGAGATACTTAGCTCTTTTTTGGTTAACAGCGTGCTTTTCATTAACCTCAGTGACGTACCAGAGATGCTATAGAAAGGGTGGAAATAACCAGAAAAAAAAAAAAAAAGTCCACCGGAAAAAGTCACCTTCCGGTAGGCGGGCCCGGAACCCAGGCTGGCGAATGTATATGCGCGTTATATTGATAGAACCCGCTAACTGTGCAGCCAAAATGCACTTACACATTATACACACAGAGCCTGCCGCCAACTCGCCGCCATCTAAGCTATATATGCATAAAAAAAAAAGGAATTGACGTGACAAATTTGAACGGACGGCGTCTCTGCGATTTATGTAATCACTAAATTCATTAGATCGAGCTCTTAAAAAGACTTCAAAAACCTAATAGGCACAGCCACTAATTTCGTTCCACGGATAGACACACTGACTTACTTTCAGGTCGCCAAAAATCCGGTGTCGATTGATCAAAGGAACAATTACATAAAGTACTCGTAATGGACCCCATAAAAGTGGAAGGTGTTTGCCAATGGGCGACCCCGAAGAACATGAAGGATGTACAGAGTTTCCTCAGGCACCTCAATTTCTACCAACAGTTCATCAAGGGGTTCGGGGATTATGCCAAACTTTTCTTGCCCCACTCGGAAGGACTACAAGTAGCAATGGGGGGACTTTGAAAGGAAAGCATTCAACCAATTAATTTTGGCGGTAATATCGGAACCTGTGCTACATTTCCCAACGGATAACGGGTAATGGCAGGTGGAGGCAGATTCCTCAGATTACACAACAGGGGCATGCCTAACACAGTTCCAGAATGGGGTTTCGGTTTTGATTGCATCCATGTCCAAGGGACTGAGCGACACAGAACAGAACTATGAAATCCACAACAAGGAGATGTTGGCTATCATGTGAGTGCTCTGTGAATGGTGGCACTATCTGCAGGGCAGCCAGCTGAAGTTCGAAATCTGCACAGACCACAAAAACCTGGAGTACTTCACTACAACCAAGAAGCTCAATAGACAGCAAGCGTGGTGGTCCCTGGAGTTGAGTGAATATGACTTTGCCTTGATTCATAAACCCAGGAAACAGCATGCGAAAACCGACACACTTTCGAGGCAAAGCGGCCATGAGAAGAGGGTGCAGGATAATTCAAATCTTGTGCCATTACCCGAACAGTATTTCCAAAGGATGGACAGAGAAGAATTTTTGAATGCTATGCCAGTGTTCTTGGGCAACACAGCTGGTGATCAGTTCATGGAGGACATCAAGGCTGGGAAAGTGGACTGGGGCGATGTGGTGAAAAAGGTGTTGGAAGAGAAGGCTGAAGGCTGGGAGGAACATGCTGACAGGTTTGTAACCCACTACCGGATGGTGTACGTCCCTCCCTCAGGAAACCTACGACACCAGGTTCTACGAGCACACTATGACAATTATATCTCTGGACACCCGGGACAATTCCAAACAGCTGAGTAAGTAACCTGAAACTACTACTGGCATTCCCTAATATTGGACACCAGGAGATACGTCTCAGCTTGCCCTGTCTGTCAATGAATGAAGCTCTTTCCTACCAAACTTCGAGGACCACTACACCCCAACACAGTCCCCAAAAGGGTGCGGCAGAATGTATTGGTGGACTTGATCACAACTACCTGTCAGCAATGGATACAACTCCATTGCAGTTATAGTGGATCAGCTAGGGAAGGGAATCCGGGTTGTGCCCTGCACAGAACACCTGGGAGGAGAAGGGATGGCACACATTACACATTTATTGGGATCATGTATGAAAGGACTTCGGGTTGCCTGAAGTGGTGATCAGCAACCAAGGGACACAGTTTGTGGGACACTTCATGCGGGATCTGTTGAAGTCCTAAAAATAAGGTTGAATGCATTGACTGCATATCATCCTCAAACGAACGGGCAAATTGAGCAGGTTAACCAGAACATCAAACAATACCTCTGGGTTCTCACCAACTTCTTGCAAGATGATTGGGTGGACTGGTTGACTCTCACCGAGTTCAACCACAACAACCAAGTGATCAAGACCACAGGGTTCAGCCTGTTCCTCATCACTGTGGAATTCCACCTGTGGAAGGGGAAGGAACCTCACCTAGAAGTGCCAATTGAGGATACGACCAAGTTTGCAATCTGGATGTCCAAAGTCTGTGAGGAAGCGGGGGCTGCTATGTGGGTGGCACAGGAGACAGTGCAAAGGTTCTACGACACCAAGCAACAGGCAGACCCCGACTACAAACCTGGGGATAAGGTCTACCTATCCAGAGCGAACCCAGTCACCCACTGCCTTACAAAGAAGTTTGAGGATTGTGTCAGCAATGGCCTCTGGGTCGACTAAACAACGAGTAACCCGACGAGAACCCCAACCAGGATAGACCCGATAGACGCTAGTAGCTCGTGTGTTCCCTGAGCAGTAGGACCAGTTGTACGGCGTCCTCCCTAGGAGGCTGTATGTCGTAGTTCGGGATGCAAGGCAGAACCCAGAACGAGTCGAAGAGGGTGTGGTATCTACTCAGGTATACAACCCGGGGTGTAGATACAACCCGTAGTACAATGTGGAGGAAGCGGGGCAGGGTGGAGACAATGCCTATGTCAAGCCAAGGTAGAAGCCTGAGATTAGACAAGGTAGAATCTACTGTACATAGAGATTCTACCGAGCTTATATAGGCTTCTAATAAATTAAAGCAATCACGGTCAATCATGATCAGTCCTGTACCACAGCATTAAGGAGTGTTAATGCTGATACTCCTAGACTCCTGTGTGTCGGTTTCCGTGGTGTCGGAGGACTTAGGAGACCCGACATTCGGGTTTTCCTAATCCTGAGTGTCATCGTATCCAGTGGTTCAAACCCCAATCAGTTTGGAACCAGTCATGTACTTCATGTATGCTTCTGTGTCATCTGTAGTGCATCCAGGGACTAGGATCCATCTGTACAGGTTCCTAGTCCCTAACATCTTCTGTATCCCGTGGCGCAGACTCCCCGAGTCTGCGGCTTTAGAATCCGAGGCCGGGTTTCAACTGTGAGAAGGTCATGTGGTGGCATCATGAGAGTCCCGTGCCACTAAGACGCATCTGTATCCATATGGGCACGTTGCACGAAAAAGTAGAACCTGGGCAATTCATAACAGATTGGTGCTATGGTCCCTTCACTGTGGCTCGGAAGGTGGGTGCAATCTTGTATGAGTTGAAGCTCCCCGAATCCTGGCAGGTCCACCTGGTTTCCAACAGTGTCTTCCTGCATCCTTGGGTACCACCTGTTGCAGAACACCAACACCATGACCTATACAAGATCACAGAGGTTTTGAAGATATGGCTTAACAAGCAATGAAAACACTTGCACTATCTCATCTGCTGGGAAGGGTACGGGTCCGAGGACAACACATAGGAACCACTAGAACACCTGGGTGATTCCATGGAGGGTCTCAAGGAGTTCTATGAGAAATATCCGAGCGCACTAAAGGAAACAGCTCAGGGACGAACATAGATCATCGCCGGTCAGGACTTGTGGGCCAAGAAACAATGTTGGATGTGTTCACCTAGAGGGGAGGTAATGTCATGAATCGACTTTTCATTTACTTCTAGAGCCCGAGCAACCCAAACAACCCGATCAATTGATCAGATCAACTATCTGATCAATCAAACTAGGAGTGCCCCTTAGGACTCCAATCGGTTTCAATCAGTTCCCCGACCTACTGGGTTACCAATTGACTCCTTTACGCTCATATACCCTTGCATTTATTCTTCATTTACCATATCTGTTGTCATTTGACACTGTACCTTAGTTACCACCCCTAGAGTCTTCAGTATATAAACTGTAGTTACTTTCCTGTACTTTACTTCACACTATTCTAGTCTAAACTCCAGACTTATTTGTTTGGTCTCTTCGTGCTTCAGTCACCCTTGTCACCTCAGAACCCAGAATCTGCTCTGTGCTGACACAAGACATCAACTGGTTGAAGGAAGGGGAATCAGAGGATTCTCACTTGCTTGCCAGGAGCGCATCCACTGACAGTGCCGTTCACAAGGATAACGAGGTGAACACTGTTGGCCGAATTGAATGTAGTTCCGTGGAAATTGAACACAAAGAGGACACACTGAAATGGGTGCAAGGACATGGACAGCGGCGTGAGAGGATGGCGGGAGGAGAAGAAGCAGTCAACCGACTCGGCACATCACCCAGGCTCCCTGATGGAATTGGTCTGATGGCTCACCAAGTTGAGGCATGCGACAAGCTTGTGCTTTCTCCCAACGACCTTGCACGGTTTTGACCGGTTCTGACAGGTTGCGAGAACTTTCATTTGCTAACTGCTTCCGACGACCTTGCGCGATTGAACTACGAGGATATACTATCAAACGACGAGGATCCTCATCCTACGTAGTGATGAGGTATTATACGACTCCCACGGGTGCAGTTCCACAAACCGAGTACGAACCATATCCCCATTTTTGATCGTCCAGCCGCAAGCGCCGGTTCCGCCGTTGGGGGTAGTAGTAGGTGGCTGCAAGGGTTGTCCTTATTGTCCCGTGCTACTGCATGCACCGACCCAGCACCACAAAGTCCAGCGAGGAAATGAAACCTAGACTGTCGGCGAAAATAAACGAGAAAACACTTGGATTCTCTATTGATTCGCCATTCAACCGGACACATTTTACACAACCAGTAGAACAAATTACAAACAAAACCCCTACAACCAAAAAACTTTGTTTTCTCCTTCTCTTCTCAAGAATAGCGAAAGTACAACCGAAATAACAGGAGCAACGAAGCATACAAGGAAGTTGAATCGCGGACGAGGGTGCCGAAAGCCGAAATACTTATTCCCAGGGGTGGCGTTCAAGTTAGTTGCAGATGGACCACGTGACGCTATCCACACCATGTTGAATGTAATTCGAATCCAATGCAGCCATGGCTCCCTCGGTCAGATCAATACCGTTGGTACCCTGGCAGCCGGGGCACAAGTCCTTCACGATAACCGAGATAGTCTTGCTGCCATCTGAGAGGAAATGTTAATCATAGCCAGACGCAGCGGGGGCGTGCGTACAGGTGACTTTCATGGTTTTCCCGCAGTACGCGCCCCCGTTCCAGTGCCCCGCACCGATTGCTACCGCCATGTCCCCGTTGTTGATCACTGGGTACGGGGGGTAAGCGCCGGTTCCGCCGTTGGGGTCGTAGTAGGTGGCTACAGAAGTCGTGATTATTGCGCCATGCAACTTGGTGATAAGTGAAACAAACCAAGTCCGTTGAGGGGACCCAGGATGGTTGTGCATGTTGACGTGCTCCCCATGCCGACGCAAAGGACTTGGCCGATTTGAAGATCTACCGAAAACATTCAGCGCAATTGACATGGGAAGGGGGCAGGGGATCGTACTTGTGCAACCACTGTTAATCGAGGGATTCCATGCATGCAGCTGAGCGTCGGTGATGCCGAACATCGCCTCAATTTTTGCGCAGTAATCTCCGGCCACAACTTTATATGTCTTGGTACAGGTGCGTTTCTGAAGCGGGTCAGGATTGGGGAAAAAAATAGTTGAGATTATTGAGTACCGCAATTCCAGACAATGTGTTCGCCTCCGGGGACGCAACAGGATTTGCATTCACCGCGGCACAAGCACCATCGCGAAGAGAGAAGCAAGAACTTGGAAGAATACCATGTTTGACCAGAAAAGGTAAGCAGAAGTGAGCTTCAGCCTGAGGAATTGGTTGAGACCAGGCTCAGCTTTATACTATCGTGAGCCGTAACAAGACAAAAGGAAGGTTGAACCACATCCAAACTTACTTGGCGCTCTTCCGATGCTATAGGCGATCTCCGTCTTGATGTGCCGGAGTTATTTGAACGGGTTCTCAGTAAGTAGGACGAGAGTGTGGCAGATTAAACATCCGAAAGTGTTTGCATTACCAATCTTCTCTCGTCGAGTGATGCATGCATGCTTGTTGGTAATTCAATCGCATGTACTTACTTGAGTTCGGAATTGCAAGATAATTACAACCGTGTCAATAAGCACGTACCAAGATGAGTCCAAGAGCTCGTACAACTATCATATGAGGCTCACGAGTCATGATCCAATGTTGTTGGCAAGGATCTCGGGTGGTTTCCGCTCCCACTGAGTAGTAACGCTCAGTTGGAGGCTGTCATTGTGCACATCCTGTTTCACGAGTATTGTCGATCCCGAGAAAGGGAGTATTGTAATTTCTACTTGATTCTGTGGTACGAATTAAAGACCGGCGTCAGAACGAGTGCTCTTGATGGGGTTGAACGGCACTCGCACTATTGATGATGCGTTGCCGTGGTAATTAATCCTGTCATTTTGTGCAGCCTGTGACCGTTCCGGACCTCCGGGGATGCAAATGCCGAGCTCAGCTAAGATTTTGGTCGCCGCCGGCTGTCGACGTCAGCCTCCAATATGACGAAGCGGTCGCTCAAAGATGGAAGGAGAGGGAAGAGATTGCCTTCTTATTGACCAAATTCATCGGAATAAAAACGTTTGGTCAAAATATCAACAATTTGAAGAACCCCTTGTGAACCCCATCGAAAGCCCGAGAAGCTACTGCCGCTCCGTGGCCAACGTCGGGCAAATTTTGCTCCATGAAAAGCAGCATATGGTCACCGCGCCAAAAATACGAAATGTCAGCGGGTGGCGCTGGACGCACATGGACTGCAATGGCCCAAAAAATTCCATCGGCCTGCGGAATGACCACCTTTTCCCGAATCCCAGCTACTGAATCAACCATATGGGCAATCATTTCCCCCGTCGTCAGTCCTACGATGTAATTAGATAGGTGCACAACAGCCACTAAAGCCACCTGGGTAGCTTCTGGACCGTACGCAAAATTTGGCAGGGGAGCAGCTCACCCGGCAGTCACCTATGTCATATTTCGACGGTGGAGCCATGGATTTATGCACATCAAAAACTGCCACCTGGTGCGTAACCTGTATAATCTACCGGTGTTCTGTCGTCCCTTGTTGCCGACAGAATTTGCATACGTGGCGAATGAAGAGGAACGTTGGTCAGGCCGTAGCACTTGAACCTTCGACTCCTGCTCTGTGGCGAATCGGATTCCTAAGAATAGAACAAGTGCAGGCCGAAGGAAGTGAGTCATACCATCCGAAGATATCGGTCCTACCTGACAATGTTTCATGGGTCGGATGTTACTGAATACATATAACCTTCTTTGGTTTCAAGCGTGACTCAATCAACTCTAGCACTACCGTACTATTTCGGTCAAATCGACAGTCACGGCCCACGGGTCACAGACCCCTCTGTCGAGTGAGAATGCCGCGACTGCCACGGCACTGACGCGCACTGACGTGCATTGACGCGGCGGTCGCTGTGCTTTTGCCGCGGCACGGGGGTGAAGTGCCGTGCAGCCTCTATTTCCTTCCATGCCCATTATTCCATTGGAACTTGAGTTGTGGCGAGGTTTTTGACTCTGAATACGTCGTTTGGATGACTGAAACCCCGAGTAATACTTCGCAATAGGTATGGTCAAACCTATCCCAAATTTCGACTAAAATTGGACTAGACTGTTGTGATCAGCGTGGTATGGTTGCCAATCCTGTCAAGATTGTCCTGAGACCATTTTATTTTGAGTAGAAACATTTTAAGAATGTAGACCATTCACTCACTGCGCAGGGAATTTCCGAATCGATTGACCCGACGGCCAGGTTCCAGGCGAACAAGGTTCGTCATTGACCATGCATGATCTTGCGGCTTCATTTTAACCGAACTCTTGCCGCCTTTACCAAGGCCATCATATGGACTTTGTAATCCGAAAGCAAAATAAAGCCATACATGGATCGTTGACTCCCACTGCGGAGTCCCACAGGCTCTCAATGGGTGGCCTTTGGAGTTGAAATCAATTCACCACATTTACTTCAAGTTGATGCTGGAAATTTTTTGAGAATTTCAATCTAGTTTGTAATTTTGGCGCTATGATTGGATACTTGGACAAGGATGTGAACATGTCAATGCCACGACACTTGCGCTGCAACAAAGCGCCGTACCAAAGTCTTGATAGCTCTCTGAGACCACGCGTGTCACACTATCTTCCAAGATCTGAAGCTCTGTAGACAGCTTGGCATGAAGGAGACAGAAATGGGGGCCGCATCGGTAATGCCCTGACACGCACGAGATGCCCGAGCTTTGGTTCAACTTAGGAGAAATCACCGCCAAAATCAGATTAAAGGCTAAATCAAGTTTTAAAGCGATTCTATGGTTGAATCTAACCTCAGGAGCGACGACACTGAAGCAGGAGCCACGCGGTCTGCGTCATGCGGATATGGCGCGCTGTGCCGCAGCAATCAGCCTGCACTTCTCATCGCCTTTAGGGAGGTCAAATAGAGAGTTTTGTGCAAAAGCCGCATGAGCCGCATGCGGCTTTTGTGCATTGTGCAAAGCCGCATGCGGCACCGTGCGGCTTTCGTCTCCCCATCAATTATGTCAAAACTTGTATATCAGTGCTATGAATGCTGTCGGCATTGATTCCGGCATCATGCGGGAAAAGAAGTGTGGGAGAATGGCCTTTTTAGGCAGCATCACGGCCATAGCCGCGCAGCGGTTGTGGAAAAGCCAAATGATGACATCAAAAATGATGCACATCACATTTGGTAAGTGGTTCAACGTGCTGGATAGCACCTAAATTACCCATATTTCATCAAAATCAACATCAATCCACTCATAAATTCTTCAGTTTATCACGCGGCTTTGCACAATGCACAAAAGCCGCATGCGGCTCATGCGGCTTTTGCACAAACTCCCTAATATGGACTGAACCCCAATGCTGCGTGAATGGAAATTTGCAAGGCAATCTCCACAGGAGATTGAAAGACTTGCCAATGAGCAGACCCTCATTCCGACTCCTGCGCGACTAGTGTTAGACTAGTGTTAGTACCGCCATCCGCAAGCCTGAATGTATGATCAGAATAATGGATTGATACAGATACTCGGCAGGAGTAATGCATCTCCGCGGCGCATTTGATTCCGGGAGAATGCACTTTGTATGGGCGATCTTCGACCAACTACTTGCCGAAAACTGTAATGGGTCGACGAGCGTGAATTACGAACCGTCAAGATGACGGGGAATCATACATTATACTCCATTATTGTACAGGCATTATCAAGCCACGGTCATATTGATGGATGCCGTTGCGGTGGTGCTGCGCGAACGCCGTGCAGAGGCTCGATATCGCTGAACTATCAATTATAGGTGTGAATACAAATCCAACCGTGAGAATAATGCCGTAGCCGCGTGGCTCGTGAGACACTCAATTGGGAATGAGATCATCGGAAAAAGGGAGAGTAGGCAAACATGGTTACCAGGAGCCAGTACTTCGTTCCAGATTTTCAATCGAACTCGAAACGTGCCCGCAATGATAGAATTGGTTGTGAATATTCAACTTCAAGTGCAGTTTTACCAATCTGTTGCTATGGTCTTCAATCTTATGTTTCACTACATGTTTCCAAATTTCGTGACGAAATGTAAATTAATACGCCTGCAACCCACACCCAACTAACTTGAGGTATCTGAATCTTTGATTAGTGGGGCGGCGATGCGCATCGCCGCACATCTGATGCGCAGACGATGTGTTCAGTGCAGTTCCACGATACCTTCAGAAACCGTCACACAGTCTAAATACCATGGCAGCGTGCAATACTGCTACCGTGACTGCTGCTGCTTATCCCATTGCAAAATTTGGGATTGTAATCTAGTTTAGGATCCAAAGGTGCCATGGGTATACCAAAGATGCCTGAGCGTGTGATCACACTCCGAAAAATTAAGGCAGACCTGAAAATCAAGGGATACTAACACGGAATGCGATAACGTCCGCTGAAAAGTATGTATGACCCTGAATTTGAATGCAGCATCAAGCTTTGCACTAACCTATTGATTCCAAGCTAAATTCTGTTTATTTTTTGACGTAAACGGGTAAGTTTATGGAGCACCACTGTGCGTACATGCCTCCCCTTATAATAGATTCTGTTGAAACCCTTCATCAGGGTGACATAGCAATTGGCGCGAATGCGGCGGCGAAACCCGCACTCAAGTGTGGGGCACACAACAATAACAACAAGGGGCTGCATTCAGTTTGAAACAGAAGTGGATGGGGAACAAATGCTACGGTGTACAAGGTGATTCGGACGACAGGATGGAGCGCAGACCGATGACTCCTTCAAATGGTCACCGACTCAATAATGTTCCATCGTCGTAGAGCGCGCATGTAGCCCAGGCCCACAGCGGCATAATTTGTGTATCGCGTGCGCACAGGGTATCGAGCTAGGTAAGGGAATGGCCGGTTACTTTTTATGATGATGAGTATAGAGCACGGCGGGACGCTTTAACGACTTCAAAATGTAATGTTCACAGTCCCGTGATCGACTCCCTGCGTCTCACGAACGTCCCAAGACATATTTGTCTTGCGATTATTCTCCTTCTTCGCCTTCTTGTGCAAGGCGTTACATAAGTATACGAACTTCAACGTGTTTCGCATGGAGGGTGCTCAAGTTGAATACTATCTAAATCCATTTGCTGCACTGAGTCCGTCCTTGAGTGGTCTCACCTCTTGCAGCGTGTTTACAAACCAATTTTCAGGATGATCATTTCGCGTGACATCGAACAACTTCCCCCCACACTGCGAATAATATGGATGGCACCTGCACGTACCCTCGTGCGAGGCGACTTTGTCGTTTCAGATGGAATCTAGACGCCTTCAATAGAGGATACTTGAAAAAGCTCCATGTGCTTCATTTCTAAAGGCTATGATCTATCAGCGCAGAAATTAAAGTAGTGGCCGAGTTTATGCATAGCATAGCGTGCTCGAGTTTCTCTATTTTGGTTCAGATTTCGGTCCTAGAACAAGGAACACAATTGGGACGCGAAGGGCGGAAAGATGCTTTTTTTCATTGGGATTCAACCCCTGGTAACCGGTGTTCACTATTCGGACTAAGCAGTGTAATGATCCCACCTAACTGCGTTGAAGTTGGATAGTTATGGATTCAAGAACAATCATTCAGCTAGATGGTATCATCAGCTTCGTATATGTTCAATGAGTGTGCACATGGTGTTTTCGTTGAATATATTCAGCATCTATCCGAAGACTAGCCGACGCGAGGGGGAGGAGGCGTTCGAAAAAAGCTTGACGATCAAGGAGTCACCCTCAAACATTATCGTGACTCATCAACGATATTAATTAAATACGAGGGTCGTTCATCGTAGCACTTTGTAGGATATCTGTCATATATAGCCTTGTTCAGCTCGGCGTTAGGACAGCGGCATCTACAGCACCCTACAAAATACATACCTCCTACGATGGTACCAATCGTTTAGAATGCCGGATATGAGACATTTGCCGGCTCCTTGCCACGTAGGCCCGTGAGATCTGGTCCGTGAGCAGCCGGACTAGATTAGGCATCCGTTTCAGATTCAAATAATGAATAAAAGGAGGAACCATACACCCCCATTGCCAGCGCTTCGTCTGCAAGTTCTTCTGTTCAGATGATATTTTCTGCAAGCGTCTTTTCTGTCCTTGCTTTGAGCATTGGTCAGGCTATGAGCTATGATCCTACTTGTTCAGATAATGTTTGTTATTTCTTGTTTCTCGCCGTGAACTTAACATGGACTTACCTCTTCCCAGTTGGCCGTCTATTGAGGTTCGGCTCCCTTTGTTTATTCACCACCTTTGGCAAATAACAAGTCTGTTTCTAGGCCAGAACTCCGGCGGTTCGCAGCAGACTCTTTCGGCTTACTGCCAGGTACCCAACTCAAAATATTCGTCTGACTTACAACTAATCATCTGGCAAGGACACCGCGATCGATGTCTTCCAGATTGCATTTGTGAATAAGTTTTTTTCCACAGGCGGAATGCCGGAACTGGATCTGTCGAATGCAAGTATTTCCATACCTTTCTAGATCATTTTCTTAATTTTTGGCCAGATATGCGGTACCTGGAGCGGCGTTTTCTCGGGAACTAATTTGGCCAATTGTCAATTTCTGGCTGCTGATATCCAGACCTGCCAACAGAAGGGGAAATTGGTCACAATCTCTCTTGGAAAGCATAGACCTCTATCGCTTTAATTGTATTCTAAACCTGATCATCAGGTGGTGAGACCAGCTCAGTTTTGAACTCGGACGCCGACGGAGTTACCTTGGCAAACAACATTTGGAACTTGTTCCTCGGCGGCTCAAGCTCTACGCGTCCCTTTGGTTCAGCCGTGCTCGATGGTGTTGATCTGGACATTGAAGTTGGTGCTCCCACTGGCTACGCTGCGTTTGTGAATCAAATCCGCATGCTTTCAGCCGGTGCTAGCAAACAGTGTGTTTTCACTTCCATTTGTTAAGTCATAATCTCTTAGTACATTTTCTAGTTATTACGTTACGGCAGCTCCCCAGTGCCCTTTCCCAGACGCGCACATCGGAGGCGCCCTCGATGCGGCGCCGTTCGATGCTGTTTACGTTCAAGTAAAGTCGTTCAATTTCTCGATGACTCCATTAAAATTCATATGGCTGAATTAACCAGTTCTACAACAACAACTGGTAACATTTCTCGCAGAGATTGTGGAATGCTCTTCTCAATGATCCAACAGTGGGGTCATTAATGCAGCTACCTCAGTAAGCCCATTTGATATGTAAAAACTGAATTCACCCAGCCTTTCTTCTAGGCTTGGAATTTCGACCAATGGGACACCTGGGCGAAGGGTTCTCTCAATCCGAACGCCAAAGTCTTCATAGGTTGTCATGTTCACCTTAATCAAGCACTGGCATGTTCTCAATAGATGGTTTCTAGGAGCCCCCGCATCATCGGCCGCAGGTGGAGGTTATGTCAATGCCGCTACTTTGGGTTCAATTGTGACTGCCACCCGTGCGCAGTACTCGAGCTTGGGAGGAGTTATGCTTTGGTGGGCCTACACAAGCTTTTACTTTCACGGAGCAACACTAACCAACTCCGCTTTTCTCAGGGACGCCTCGGCGGCATACGGTACGTCTGCGTTGGATATATTAAGTAGATTTGCATTGATGATAGATATGAAACGCAGCAAATGCAAGATTTGACCAGCAAGTCAAGAATCTCATAGCCGCCAATGGTTGCAGTGCTGGCACAAATCCCGGCGGACCCGGCGGATGTGCCCAGACATATACTGTCGTTTCTGGAGATACGTGCTCGCATATCGAGTCGACTCATGGTATCTCCGACGCCCAGCTGCACACACTGAATCCATCGATTAACAGTGGTTGCACAAGTATGTTCCCCTTTTACCTTTTATGTCAATATGTGCTGAGTGGTTTCACCAGATCTGAGTGTCAGTCAAAAACTCTGTCTCCAGGCAAGCTCCGGGAGTGGTGGCACATGCACCTCGACATATACTGTGGTGTCTGGGGATACGTGCTCGCATATCGAGTCAACTCATGGTATCTCCGACGCCCAGCTGCACGCACTGAATCCAGCAATTAACAGTGGTTGCACAAGTATGCTCCACTATCACCTTTCATGTTAATATGTGCTGAGTGTATTTGTCAGATCTGAGTATCGGCCAAAAGCTCTGCCTCAGCGGAGGTAGCGGAGGGTAGCGGATGTACGCAGTATACCGTCGTGTCTGGAGACACGTGCTCACACATCGAGTCAACTCATGGTATCTCCGATGCTCAACTGCACGCACAGAATCCGGCGATTAACAGTGGTTGCACAAGTGCGTTAGGCTCGTGTCCAGCCGTTATAGTGTGCACAATGACGAGCGCGCAAAGTATTGTGTACTATAACGGCTGGAAGCACTTAGCCGTAGATTGACAGATGGAAATTTTAAACTCCGATTATACCATATTAAGACTTACCGCCGACGGTCCGTGGACCGATCAGCGCCATCACTCTTTTTTCCTCGTCGCGTCGCGCAGTGACGCTGGCCCTCACTGGCACTGGCGGGTCATCAGATGCTCACCTGGCCCACATCGGCTCACAATCACCACTACCAACCCTAACCACACTATAATTTCACCACACTGGCCTATATATTCGCGCTATAAATTCGACGCGTCACGACACGCGTGTTCCTAATTCGAGATGGCTAGCAAGCGGAAAGCAAACGACGAAAACTCCGGACAGTTCATCAACACGTCTGGACCACCTCAGAAAAGACCACGACGCGTTCCTCAGACAGTTACAGAAGCATCGAGGATGGAAGCACGGAGGCAATGGGAAGAGAAGCAGCGCGAGGAGGCGGCGGCAAAGGCCGATTTCTTGGCGCAGCGTGAGCGGGAAGAGGAGGCAGAGAGGAGGGCGACCTCAACGCTTCGCATTGGACAGGTTCTTGACACAGTGAAGGCCGCTGGTTACAAAACACTGCACGAGTTTCTTGCGGACTTGCTGGCAACCAAAGATCAGCACCAGTCGTCGCAAGTGTCCCAAACTTTGATAAACCATGGGGACGAGCTCTTGGAACTCATTCGCGCTCGTCAGCCAGAGCTTGTTTCCCAGTGGATCAGCAAGGTAGCGGGCGAGACTTTAAAGGAGGAGGGCGCGAAGCTAGCACAGCTTCTTAGACCACCACAAGGCCAAGGAGTCAGCACTACTCTGGAAAGCTTTTCGTTGGAACGCATCCTCGCTGATGCTGAGTATCTCGCGCCAACTCTTTGCATCCTTCTTCAAGGTCTGCACAAATCTCTGTTACTTATTACGGCGACATTTTCTCACCTTAACCAAAGGTCGCCGCTTCCCGCCGCGATGACATTGATCTTCTCGATAACCTTGGGCGGTACGGGAAAGAGCAGCTCGGAATATTCCATGAAAAGGTAGCGGGCACACGAATGACCGTGAACGAGCACTGGGGAACCCCAAACAGCAAATCTTTGTGGTCTCTGTGGAAGATTAACAGTCTTCTCGGCCGCAAACCAATCACTGCGGGCTGGAAGTCGAAAAAGCTTCCACCCTTCCGACCGGCGTACGAACTAATGATTGATCTCACCCTCCCCGCCAACATTCTCGATGGCTTTCGTATCATCTGTCCACGCGACACGATAGAGGAGTGGGCTGAGTCGGTGCCGGACTGGCAGTCAGTGCGAGACGTGGCAGCAAAGGTGCATCAGCAGCTGTGCTCGGCACGTCGAGTGTCGAAACTCCGACGCCAACCTGCCTCGAAGCGCGATCCCATCTTTGAAAACATCAGCTTGTTCAACCGCGACGCTCTCACACTGCTGGCTCTCCGAGCAGCTGTCAAGCGCGGGGATGTTGGAGGAGTGTTGTGCGTCAGCGCTCATTGGATGGTAATGTTCCGTGGAACTGGCCACATGCCGAAATATGCAGACGCGATCTTCCGTGTGCTGACGGAACTCAAATCCATGCATCCCAAACTGCGGTACGGCTCGGTTCTCACAGTTCCTCCTCAAATTTCTTTACTCATTCTATTGCAGCGAGGCCTACCTGATGAATTGGCTCGCAAATTTGAGCGGAAAACTCCTTGGCTTCAAGGAGATGGATCTTTTGCAAGAACATCAGAACTTCTGGCTGAAGGTAGGCGACTTAGAATGAACAGAATATCAAGTCCTAAAATCGAACACAGGTCATCTACAATGCCCGAGGATCAAACCGAAGCTGGGAATGGCTCGGAATGATCTCGGTTTCCATATTTGCGCTTCGAGATGTGATTCGGCGCGTGCAGCTGGAATACAAAATTCCCCATAACAGCAAATCCCACTCCAACCCATCTACAGCGAAGGATATCCGCGCTATCCGCGACTACCTCGAGCTGCACAAATTGCAGTCAGTCTATCCTGAGCGCGCGGACAATGATTTGGCGCTTACGGCACGCGATCTCATGGAAACCGGAGCTGCATACGCAAACACGGCTCGCGCGTTCAAGACTTTCCGTCCCGACAATCGCAAGGCGACAAACCTTGGTACCGCCCACGGATCTGCGTGCCCTGTCGAAGTGGACGATGACGAATTCGCCGACCCCGACAACTACGGTCAGGACCTTGATCTCGATCTTGGTGACCTGGTCTTGGATGAAGAAGAATTCCCAGCTGGATTGATCCTTCAGACTTTGTTGCAATGGCTACTGAGGCAATATTGGCAATGGAAGAAACCGAGTTGTAAATAGTAATCCACTAATAATGTATATAATACTACCGAGTTGTAAATAGGAATCTAATAATGGATATAATACTTCTTAAATGCTCGCGCATAGCATGGAGAGAGAGCAAGGGCGATAATCACGATGCGAGATAGGGGGTGATGGCGCTGATCGGTCCACGGACCGTCGGCGGTAAGTCTTAATATGGTATAATCGGAGTTTGAAATTTCCATCTGTCAATCTACGGCTAAGTGCTTCCAGCCGTTATAGTACACAATACTTTGCGCGCTCGTCATTGTGCGCACTATAACGGCTGGACACGAGCCTACAAGTGCGTTCCCCTTTCAACTTTTCAATCTCAATATGAGCTGAGTGTTCTTCCTAGACCTTCAAATCGGCCAAAAGCTTTGCGTTTGAATTTCGTGCCACCAAGCTAACACGTGGATAACATGTTGTACCTAATTTTTTCTAATCAATTGGGAATATGGTTCTATATATATATACCAAACTAGTACAGTATAGTTTCAAAAAGGCAGCTTACTGTACTATTTCGATCAATTCGTGTTCGATTCAGAATTTTTGATACAATTAAAATCCAATAGAAATCGTTATTGCTGCTATAAAAAAAAAAAAGTGGGTGTGACGCGTGACAACGAATTGAATGCAATAGTACAGTAACCTTACTGAACCAGACCCGTGAACTCATATGGTCAAACAGAGAGAGAACCAGGAGTCAGAGGTGCAAGGGAGGGCACCTTTTTTTGTACTGCGCAGCGGAGTCGATGTGGGTCTGGAGAAAGAATTCAAGTCAAGAGATAGTCAGCCCTAGTGCTGGCATCAATTACTCGCAGCCGAGTCTTGTCTCGCACAGGGAACGAGTCCTCTCACGACATCCCATTCTGGGATCTCACGACAGGGTCCCCAGAATGGGATGCCGTGAGAGGCTGTGCACTGAGACTAGAGACTCAGTGTACTTATTGCTCGGCCTGATTCAGTCCCCTTGGCGTCGACGCGTTGGGTGGGGTCTAATCACGGTGGCAGAGCCAATTTGAGACCAGAATTAGAACATTAGCGGCGGGAGGGGTGTATATTCCAGATTTCTTGGATGCACCTTGAACTCCTGTGGGGATAATTGGCTCAGTGAAGTGCGCACTTGTTTGAGATCCCCACAGCTTGTATCCTGTCCTTCCAACTTGCTCACACTCCCGCCAAGGAACTCGCTGCAACTTTCCAAGATAGCTTATTGGCTGCAGCCGGTTGATGGCTAGTATAGTCGGGGTTCAATTCCCCACTTCCGATAGACAAATTGTTCCTGCTGTTGGTTTTGGCACCCGTCTTAGGGCGAGGCGGGGTCCACTTCCAGTATGCGCGAGGACCATTTGAGCGTCTCACCCGCGCGAAGAGAGACTTCTGCACGGTTGGGGTGACCAGAGTTGTGGGATTTCGTGCGCGGCGGTGCGGGGTCAATCTCTTGAACAACTAAAACGAGGACAGAAGAAATATTTAGAACCCACCGTACCGTTGTTCAGATCACCGCCTGCACCGAACAGTAGCCTCGCATAGCACGGTCGAGATCGCGTGAGAGACCGCATCCTCCATCCCTTCCCCTCCCTTCATATTTTCCTACACCCACCCGTATCCTCCTTCGATGCTCGCAGTAGCCAATGGCGAACAAGTTGGCTACACCCAGCTCTGCACAACAACCACGCACCCCAGGCCCGCCTCCTCTACCGTGCACACACTTCCTCCGCCGGGTGAGGAAGGTGGTGCCCATGGTGTAGGCGTGGCCCTCGGTGCGGGCACTGTGGAAGGAGAAAAAATAGAGGTGAGAGCAGGAAGGAAAGAAGGAGACGGGGGTCGAATTGCCAAGTCATAATTCAAAGAGGCTTCGAATTTTACTTCGGCTTTTCTCCTCACAGGTCCATCTGACGAGGTTCCTTTGTTCATCAGCGGTTGCTTTGATGGGGGTACAATGCGCAATTCGGACAATCGAATCCTCAGGGTCATGCTGTGAGCTTCAGTGCACTTGTAGCTACGAATATCGGTGAAGATATATAATTCGGACGTGGTGGATCAGGTAGCTGGCTTTCCGGGGCCGGATACCCCGCGTCCGGATTGCAACGCGAACAAATCTGGCAGAAACCTCGGATATTGTGTAGCGAATATGTCTAGCGATTTCGAGGGTGATGGGCATGAGAGTAGCTCACTATCCGGAGAATGGCTGAGGCCTTGTTTCCAATGCTTCTGTTTTTCCTCGGATTTGCTTTGGACCTTCATGGTGCTATGACGGTCTTCGATCGCCACAGCACAGCTTCATTTGGGGCTTACTGTAGCACTGCAGATGTTTTCATTTCTTCTCATTTTCCTTTGGTTAAATTTCTGTTGACATACATGAGCAATTCAGTTCAAGATCTGTCGGGAGAAAACCGGGTAAAACATTCGAACATCGTGTGTTCAGGCTTTCGTCCTTCAGTTTATATAACCAGCAGCTGCAATTTTAATGTTTGGGTTTCACAATTCAAGAAATTGAATTCCTGAAGTTCACGCTCCTTCGAAAGTACTTTCGATTGAACCCCACAGGGTGATCCGATATCCACGTGCACTGAATTAATTCCTAGTCTCTCGTAGACAGACACTACAAACGTGAAGCACCTCGTACCTCGGTAGTTTGTAGTCTGTTGATCACCTTGATCAGTTGATTGCTCGCCGCCTTATCACCGATCACAAAAATTTCCCAGCCACTGAACACGGTTTAGGGTCGCGTTTTTGAGCCATTTGAGGTTCCATTTGAGGTTGCATTTGAGTTTATCGGTTTAAAACTTCAAGTTCTCCCGCGGAGCCGTGGTGGCAGAGTGAAAGAACATCGATGCCAGATTTTGATGGCATGGCACGCTGGAAAAGCTGTGAACACCATGGAATGATTCTGAAGAGACAGTTTCCTGAATAAATAGATTAGAATGTATTTTGCCTCTTCAATTCTGCAGAGAGGACCCCGTGTGCGTTGAATGGTTCCCAGAGTATATTCAAACCCCGACAATTAGTAATAAGGTCGGCGAGCAATCACTGGTGGCGCGGTAAACTACAGACTAATTAATTCCCCGGTTAAGAAAAAAAAAAGTACAGCGCAAAGCCCGCCGGGCCGCCACCGCGCACACCCCTGAATCTCGTTTATAAATTACTTGGATGCACATAAAAGTCAATGGCTTTAATCAAATATCGTCTAAACCCTTCCTCCTACGCTGTATATCAGTGGAGGTACTTTGGACAGGACATGGGTCGAAAGCTCTTCGGAAGTTCTTGGGGTCAAATGGTTGAGCTGGTGTGCAGAGAATCAGATGTCTCCAGGAAGAAATACAAAGGAACTAGGGGCATAGGTGTGTCTCAATGCATGGGAGAGAGAGCGGAGTGGATGAGACAGCAATGTGAAGGTGAGTACGTGGGATTCTGGATAATATCAAGTTAAACTGACACTGGGGGTAATCACTGACAAAATGTCGATTGTTTTTCAGACATTTTTCACTGAAAAAAATGGTGAAATTTTCAAACTTTTTTCACCCCTCTTCAACTTTCTTTCAAGTTTTTCCCCTCAAACCGGAAAAATGGTGAAAAAGCTTTGAAAATTTCACCATTCTTTCACTGAAAAATGTCTGAAAAACAAACAACATTTGTGCTGAAAAATTTGAATCTCCCAACCAGTGATATGAAGATCATATGTGTTTGACGCATATGGTCCGCACTTAATGCCCAATGCACAAAGTTGCCTTTGACTTTCAAAGGCTGCCTTTGGCACATGCTTTGTTCCCCCACACAGGACCACAAAGCATGTAACAAAGCTGCCCTTTATCTGTCAAAGGCAGCTTTGTGACTTTTGTTCTACCTGCCGGCCATATGCATTTGACACATATGGTTTTCATATGCGTTCATTTTTGCCCCCAGTGTGAGATTGCTCGAGAACAGGATTGCGCTTCCTCACCAGTGCCGGATTGCATTGCACACCGTCTGAGATTATATAACCGCGAGTGTGGAAGGTGTTTCCGTTGGGTCACCGGCCAACCTGCGCTGGTGTTCAGCCTCCAAGATGAGCTATGAAATCCGTCGCATTAGTTCTTGTCCATGGCATGGACACAGAGCTCGGACCTCAACCCCAGTGAAAACGCTGGGCAGCCAAATCGAGCCGTGTTTGACATATCGAGCCGTCTCGAACCACATTGAGCCAGATCGGATCCGTCACCCAACAACCAAGATTTTGACAAAAGAAAGACCGCAAGGGATCCAAGTGGCTCTTCATCGAAGTGCGGGAGCGCGTCATCGAACAGTGTTCGCCGTGAATGTATGACAAAATATTCAAAGTCGTACGACTTTGCTTTTTTGCCACAGTGCTTCCCTCTTAATTTTTACCACCACCATCTCTGCGTACGCGTACCCTTCCAAACCTCGCCGCCGTCGCTGCCGTTCTCCACCACTCCGATCTAGACACTGTGCACCGGCTCCAGTTCCCTCATCTACCTATCGCCGGCCCTTTTCGTTCAATCTATAGCACGGTAGAGACCCAGTTCAGTGTTGTCGGTGTTGTATGCAATATTTCTGAGCACAGGTATGTCCATTTCCTTGGCGTTGCGAGTCAATGAGCCTTTCAATTAATCGCTGTCGTTAGCCGACTACCAGCGTCGAATATTGTTGCGCGGAGGCAACACAGTGGTGTGTTTGTTCAAAGATTTGTTTCATTGAATTACGCTCACGGATAGATTCCCGTCTATAATCCTGTGTCTAACCATCTTCTTTCTGTGTCCAGAAACATGTCGCCACCCACCTTCGGATTAGCGTACACCGAAGACCTTGGACCTCACCGTGCTAGTGGAAGAATACCGTTGCCGTTGCCGTTGCGCCCCGATTTGGTTATTTGGTGGTGTGTCTGTCTCCTGCATACAATTCTGCCTCCACTCATCTTTTCCTTGTCTGGTAGCGCTCCATAACCCGAACCCGGCGGCGGTAACAACTAGCATCATGCAGATGTGTCTCCTTTGCATTTGTCTTACAACCAAACCAGTTCGCGCTCTCCCCCTGCCAATTCTTGAAATTTCCGGCATGGAAAGGTAAGAACATCGTTTCCTAGCCGGTCTTTTATTTAATTTCTCACAGGGTCTTGGCGAGTCGGTAGGGTGAAGCCAAGCGCCATCCAAAATTCCATCCACGGTGTGTTACCTTTGAATTTCTTTGTACTTCCTCTTACACCCGTTATGAAGCCCATCTGTTGTCTTGCACATTGTGGAGGCGAAACACATCAAACACGTACGTTGCCTGTTATTATTCTCTCTTGCAGGCAACTCATTCTATTCTAGGTCATTCGGGACTCACACCAAGCGCGCTGAGAGGACAACCGGATTCCTCGACACCATTCAAACGGCTTGCTAATTCCTGCTGCAAGACACAGTTGTGAGGCCGTTCTCTGGGGCGCCACGGAGGGCGGCAGGGGTGGCGGGGGGCGGCGAGGGTGGTGGGGCGGTGGGTACGTCTGCTGCAAGACACAGTTGTGAGGCCATTCTCTGGGGCGCCGCGGAGGGTGGCAGGGGCGGCGGGGGTGGCAAGGGTGGTGGGGCGGTGGGTACGCGTTCGCCGATGTCTTTTAAGAGTGACCAAAATCCCTTCCAGCTGAACACCTTCGTTTCTGGGCGCAGGATACAACATTTAATGCGCGAAGCAGTTTTGACAACCCTATATATCACAATACTGGTCATTAAATGATGATCGTCACAAATGAGATCAGATCGGCATTTGGTGATCCTCAGCCCAGAATGGAATAATCTCACATTTAAGCGAGAATGGCACATCTCATTCAAGTTGTGCCACACTGGCGCAACTCATCCGTGCTAGCCGACGAGTCTGAGTGTGGGTGTGGCATTGTTGACACATCCCCCCGAGCCCAAACAAAAGATTTGGCTGAACCACATAACTTTCACTGCGAGCAATACTTTGCTTGTAAAGAAGGTAAAATATGTTGACTGACATCGACCTGTTCGCTAACATGACACTTTTGCAAAGTTCATGCTCCCAAGCAAGACTTTGTAATTTCACGCCTCGGGCCAACCTCGGCATTCAAATATTCCCATGCTTTCGGGAGCTCATGTAGGGAGTGACATATCTCGCAAACTTTCTGTAAGCTTCTGCTGTGCGCACATAAGCTAGTACAAGCTGGTAGGTCAATATTATATAGCATAGGTAGTCTATAGGCGGTCTGCCGATTGTGCACATCCTTTCGGCGAATGCCGTAATACTGATGTCAAATGTCATATTGAACCTCAACTATTCCGCCTCCCATATTATGTTCCGCAAATAGCAGGAAAAGCTGTTAGAGAATGGATGATTTGATTGACGAACCATAATAATTATACAGCGCTTACAAAAGTACATATTACGAGTACTTTATGTACTCGTTCTTTTCATCAATTGGAACCAGGTTTTTGAGTTGGCGATACATTTATCAGTACGTCCTGAGGATGTAAGATGGAGAGCATGGGAACCCCACACCCTTATGTAAGCCTGAATTGATGGCATTAATGGGCGGGGCTGGCGGGGTCGGGTGAAAAAGTTAGCTTATAGATAATGTTCCTATCATCATTCTGAAGAGCTTCTATAAAAAATCTGAGTCAAAATATGAACTGGGGGGTCACTATAAAGACATTTATTTATTTTCCAGGAAAGTGTTCCTATCTGCTTTTCAACTCAAACGGTGCAGTTTTGAAAATTTGTGCAAAAGATTTGGAATGCACAACCACAGCACAGCCACCTCGGGCCGCCCTGGCAGCACCCGACACAGCCTGTTGGTCATGTTGTGATGACCTCGGCAACTTCAAGAATAGTTTGCCATGGGTTCCACCAAGGTTCCTGAGGTTTTTGCTAAGTCTATGAAGAAACTATAACACTTGACTGCCTGAAATTCAGTCCCAGGGGGAAAATAATCCAAAATTTCTCCAGACCCTGAGATTTGGAACTTCCCATGGTCACATGGTCTGATTTGTTAGGGTGCAGGGTTCCCACGCTCTCCATCTTGTGCAAGACTTCGGATAATCCCGAACATTTGATGGTCGGCTTCAACGGCAGTACAATTTCTACCCAGATGCCGTGAGCGGACATCATCGAAATCATATCGGCAATCATGGCAATCAATGAAAGTGAAGATAATATGTGTCTATTTAACACTGGGTATTAGTGAAAGAATTATCTCAAAGTATGAGTTATGCCGTGCTAAGCATCGGCCTCCCCCCAAGTAAACAGCCAGAGATACTCATCCTCCGCAGACGTGGTCCATCTCCACCATGGAGGTCCCCACATCCGAGCCACTCACTTCCCTTCTCCTCACGGTTTTTGCCCTCATTCCCAGCCACACCGTCTGCTACACCGTGCTCGTGTTTCTTGCTGCCGCCATAGCCATATTATGCAAGATCCACCTCCAGTCCCTGTCAACGTAGCTATCCCAGCTTACAGTATCCTTGAATCAAACTGAAGAATATGTTCAAGAGGTGACGGTAGAGGCTCCCGAAGCTATTCAAAACTCAGTGACCAAAGTCGGCACCTTCTTGAGTGAGTGTTTGACCCTCGCTATCATTGTTTAGTGACCAGCCTTGTGATATGCAGGGTCACCAATACGGCTTCGTGCATTAAATGCTGTATCTTGCGCCCAGACACGAAGTTGTTCAGCTGGAAGAGACTGTGGTCGCCCTCCACAGACATCGGTGACCGCATAACCAGATTCTGGTTACTCTCCAACGGGATGGGTGAATGCATACACTGTGTCAAGAACATTTGCACTGCCATTGAGGTAGAACTCTTTGGCCATGCCCCTGGACGAGAACTGATGCCAAATATCCATAGCTCATCTTGGAGGCCGAACACCAGCGCAAGTTGGCCGGTGATCCAACAGAAACACCTTCGGCACTCGCGGTTATTTAAACTCAGATGGCGTGTGATACTATCCGCCCCGGTTGAGCAAGCGCAATCCTGTTTTCGAGCAACCTCAGATTACCCCTATATTAGAGAGAGCCACCCGATCAACTGGTGGCTAATTTCTCTCCACAACTTGCCATCCTCTAGGGCCAGTTCAGCTACTATTTCTAGCTCCTAAGGAGGGGATAAAATAGTGGCTACCACAGCCCCAAAGCGTGTGATATCATTTTATACCAGGAGCCACTAGTTACACTGGTGGCTCACCGCAAACTCTCTATTATCCAGCATCCGATGTACTCACCTTCACATTGCCGTCTCTTCCACTCCGCTTTCTCTCCCATGCTTTGAGACACACCAATGCCCTTAGTTCTTTTGTACTTATTTCCGGAGACATGATTTTCTGTACACCAGTTCAGCCATTTGACCCCGAGAACTTGCGAGGAGCTTTCGATCCACGTCCTGTCCTAAGTGCCCCCACCAATAGACACTGGGGGCAATCACTGATGCATATGAAGATCATATGCGTCAAACACATATGGTCCGCACTTGATGCCCAATGCACAAGGTTGCCTTTGACTTTCAAAGGCTGCCTTTGGCACATGCTTTGTTCCCCCACACAGGAGCACAAAGGATGCAACAAAGCTGCCCTTTGTCTGTCAAAGGCAGCTTTGTGACATTTGTTCTACCTGCCGACCATATGCATTTGACGCACATGGTTTTCATATGCATTCCTTTTTGCCCCCAGTGAGACTCTCATTGCGCCGATCGCAGATGAACGAGCTCCATGGATTGCGTACGGCCATGAGATTCCTTGAAAATCCAGTCGCTGCCGGCCACTGTTCATTAAACGGTAGCCATTGGAATGGCGGGATGGGATCTTGCACGCGGGGATTCGCTCATTTTTTGCTGGCGGTCCGAACTGATGAAGAAATGTGTATTCAAATGTTCGCAACATCACGCTGTCGATGCCACGGCCGCCCGGGGGCGATAACGCGTTCTGTCCACGCGACCCCGTTCTGTCATGTTTCCATTCTGCTCGGATACCGCTTTCTGTCCACACGACCCCTATCTGTCATGTTTTCAGTCTGTCTCTCACATTCCTGCCGCTTTCAACCACGTTGGATTCACACAGCGACTCAACTCCCGGGAACGTTGCCGCCAAAGAACTCGATGGAGCTTTCCGATGTTGTACCCAGCTGGCCGCTGGCTAGTCGGGGTTCAACTCCATGCTTCCGATAGACAAATTGTTCTTGCTGTTGCTTTTGGCGTTATTTCTGAATTTCTCTGCCCACAGGTACAGACAGCGTCGAGGTAGATCAAACACACTGATAGCCATTACTTTGCAGTCGATTCAATTTTTTCGCACATGAAGATGAGTACGCCGTCAAGGTTCAAGGTTCCACCCCACCGAACGAAAGAAAGGGCTTATCTTCCTCGTCTGGCTTCTCAGCGAACGTAAAAAATCACCAGGCAGATGAGCTGTGTGCACGGAAAAGAGTAGCTCTTGCTGAAGGTTGATCATACAGTGGCCAAATACATAGGGGCATCGTGTCGAATAATCTTGAGGCGCTTCACCACTTGATGGGAATTTGTTGCCGCACCCCAGTCGTGCTCATACGACGTGGCGACTCCCAGTCCACATAGAAGTAGCAGCGCGGAATTATACTGCAATAACTCAACTGTTGCGGTGGGAGTCGAACCTGGTTCCCAATCCATCGAAACCCAGTCCCCAGGAATGAAAAGCGCTCTACCTTCCGCACCGCTTCATCCCCTCATCTGCCTCCCACCTCCCTCTTTCGGACACCCCCCACATGCTTCCCCAGATCTCTTGGCGCGCGCGGTCCGACGCGGTAATGAGCGGCTGCTCCCACTATGCGCGAGGAACCCCTTGAGCGCCTCGCACGCGCGAGAGAGGACTTCTGTGCGGCTGGGGACTCCAGATTTGCAGGATGTCATGCGCGGCGGTACCTGGGATCAACCTCTTGAACAAACTAAAACGAGGACAGAAAATAATGTAGAACCCACCTTCGGTTCTTCACATCGCCGCCTACGTCGAATAGTAGCCGCGCATAGCCAGGGTACAGCGCGGGCGTGGTCGAGCTCGCGGGCGGCCATATCTTCCCTTCCACTCCCGTTGCTCCTCCCAAGATCTCGCCGCCCTCCCATAACAACTTCCTACACCTGGATAATTCGCACAGCTATCAGCCCTCGCTATACCCAACTCTGCACAACAGCCACGCCACCGAGCCCCGCCTCCTTGACCGTGCACGCGTCCTCAGCTGGGTGGAGCACGGGCGTGGGGAAGGTGGCGCTGATGGTGTAGGGGCAGCCGGCGGGGCGGGCGCCGGGGAAGAAGAGGTGTTAGAGCAAAAAGGAGAGGAGAGATAATGAGATATTGGAAGAAATGGGGAGTGGCGTAGAAGAAGAATTCCATGCGGTCCAACCAGAGGAAAAAAAAGAGGAATAGGAACAAAGGAAAAGAAATAAAACGAAGAAAGCGGTCGAAGTACCAGTGTCCCAGTGATGTAAAGTCATCTCTGGCTCTAGTCCGAGGAGACATCAAGGACAGGACGCAGGGAACAAAGGACAGAGATTTACAGGAGAAGGAGGGGCATTAACGGATGGGGAGAGGGACGAAGGTCGTGAGGCACTGCAACGGAAGACAGGGAGGTGAAGGGTGTGCATATGAAGATGAGATGTAAACAATGAGTAAGGGGTAGCAAGGGGTAGAAAGCAGGGACAGTGCGATCCGACGTGGATGCCAAGCAAACTGGGAAGGTGGAGGTAGAATGGAGGGTCGAGTTGAAGCGCGAAAAGAAAATAGTGAAAGGAAAACAACTCCCACGACCGATGTGATCCAACTCCACCGAAGGAGAGAAGCGAAAGGGAAAAACGAAGAGACGCCGGCGACTCACGCATCGATCAACCCGCGCGGATCGCCAACCATATGTGTGAGGTTCATGCGCGCGATGAGTCTGTGGGTGGGTGCTAGTATCAGCAGCCAGGACGAGGGCATAGGATGAGATGATAAGATGGAAATGGAGATGCGAAGGGCGAAGCTCCGTCAGAGAACTCGAAGCAAATCCTGCAAAAAGAGGAACTCGGAGCGAAACGCCACAGGGAATTCGGACCATCCGCGAGCCGAACCCGGATGCTCGTCGTCGGCTGCGTGGTGTGGACTTCAAAGCGCGGGTTCATGCTCGCGCTGCTGCTGGCGGGCGCAGGCGCCGCTCCTCCTGTGCCTTTCTCAGCAGATCCCGCACCAGATCCACACCAGGCCCGCTGCGTCCGGGCCGAGATACCATTCCATTTCGTTCAGTAAATAAGAGAGGACACTCCTCGTCGTGCTTGTCGTCGCTGTTGTTGTGGCTGCTCATCGTGGTAAGCGAAGGAAGAAGACGTGCAACGGGCGATGCCGGCGACAAATACACGATAAGACAAGCGCACAGCCACATATTGATTTCAATCGGTAGCGGCGGCAAGCGCCGGTCCCCTACTCTATATACTCTATTTTCGCAAGTGGACAGTAATTTCATTCGTAATAGGTGTTTACAAATCTGCTTTAAATGATAGATGGGGACTTTTGGTCTAGCTGAGTGGGAAGGTAATTATGAGTGCTTCTCCTTCAAAAAAAACCAATAGCAAAAGCGCAGGGTTTGGTTGAGCTTCATCATCAAAATCTTGGTGGTATGTTTTAAAGACGGAATGCTCATGTGGACTGACAATTGGATATGGGGACTTTTGGTCTCGCTGAGTGGGAAGGTAGTTATGAGTGCTTCTCCTACAAAAAAAACCAATAGCAAAAGTGCAGGGTTTGGTTGAGCTTCATCATCAAAATCTTGGCGGTGTGTTTTAAATCTAGAATAAAATCGGAATTTTTGTGCGACGAAAATCAAATATGGGAACCTTTGATCTGGCTTGGGGAGAAGGGAGCTATGAGTGCTTCTCCTACAAAAAATACCCAATAACGAAAGCGCAGGGTTTGGTTGAGCTTCATCATCAAAATCTTGGCGGTGTGTTTTAAATTTAGAATAAAATCAGAATTTTTGTGTGCAACAAAAGTCAAATATGGGGACCTTTGATCTGGCTCGGGGAGAAGGGAGCTATGAGTGCTTCTCCTACAAAAAAACCAATAGCAAAAGTGCAGGGTTTGGTTGAGCTTCATCATCAAAATCTTGGTGGTGTGTTTTAAATTTAGAATAAAATCGGAATTTTTGTGTGCGACGAAAATCAAATATGGGGACCATTGATCTGGTTCAGGGAGAAGGTAGCTATGAGTGCTACACCTACACAAAAACATAATAGCAAAAGCGCAGGGTTTGGTTGAGCTTCCTCATCAAAATCTTGGTGGTGTGTTTTAAATTTAGAATAAAATCGGAATTTTTGTGTGCGACGAAAATCAAATATGGGGACCATTGATCTGGTTCAGGGAGAAGGTAGCTATGAGTGCTACACCTACACAAAAACATAATAGCAAAAGCGCAGGGTTTGGTTGAGCTTCCTCATCAAAATCTTGGTGGTGTGTTTTAAATTTAGAATAAAATCGGAATTTTTGTGTGCGACGAAATCAAATATGGGGACCATTGATCTGGTTCAGGGAGAAGGTAGCTATGAGTGCTACACCTACACAAAAACATAATAGCAAAAGCGCAGGGTTTGGTTGAGCTTCCTCATCAAAATCTTGGTGGTGTGTTTTAAATTTAGAATAAAATCGGAATTTTTGTGTGCGACGAAAATCAAATATGGGGACCATTGATCTGGTTCAGGGAGAAGGTAGCTATGAGTGCTACACCTACACAACAACATAATAGCAAAAGTGCAGGGTTTGGTTGAGCTTCCTCATCAACATCTTGGCGGTATGTTTTAAAGATGGAATGCTCGTGTGCGCTGAAAACTGTATATGGGGACTTTTGATCTAGCTGAGTGGGAAGGTAGTTATGAGAGAATGGAGAGTGGAGCAGAATTTTCATTGCCTCATTTTCTTAAGTACTGAGATAACACGTGCAAGGCCAGGGCTGGAATGTGAAGTTGAACACTTGCACTTTGAAATGCCGCATGAACCGAGGGTAGGGAAGAACATTCGCCAGCACCAATGTATCTAAATTCTGCAGCGGGTTCTTGTTCAAAACACAATTTCCATGACGCCAACTTGAAGCCATGCATTGCTGAATCCAAGATGGAAGCGAGAATGACCAAGATTATTGAACTGACAGTGAACAGTGGCATGAACCCAGATTGTCAGCACAGAGCAGATTCCGGGTTCTGAGGTGACGAGGGCGACTGAAGCACGAAGAGTTCCAAACAAATAAGCCTGGAGTTTAGACTAGAATAGTGTAAAGTACAGGGAATTAACTACAGCTTATATACTAAAGTCCCTAGGGGTTGTAAATTAAGGTACAGTGTCCAACGGCAACGGACAAGATTAATGCAAAGTAAATGAAGGGGTATATGAACGTAGAGGGGCGATCGGGAACCCGAAGGTCGGGGAACCGATCGAAACCGTTAGGGATCCTAAAACAGTATCCTGGTTCGATTGATCAGATAGTTGATCTGATCAATGATCGGGTTGTTCGGGTTCTGGAATAAAATGAAAAGACGGTTCATGACACAGATCACGAGTGAGTCTTTGTGGCTTGAATTAAAGTGGAAGGAGAAAAGGCAGTGACGGGGATGTGGTGAGGATGCTGGACTTTTGTCTGTCTGGTGGTGATACAGCCGCTGTGAGAAATACTGAACATGCTTGCAGTGCAGTGGGATAATCACTGCATTCAGACCCCTCTGTGGCCCAAGGTGCGCCAGAGGTGTCGCGGCCAAGCACGACTGATCCGAGGGCGGACATAGTCCGCCGTGGTGTCATGAATCATCTTTTCATTTTGCTTCCAGAACCCGAACAACCCGAACAACCCGATCATTGATCAGATCAACTATCTGATCAATCGAACCAGGATACCGTTTTAGGATCCCAAACAGTTATGCTTGGTTCCCCGACCTTCGGGTTCCCGATCGCCCCTCTACGTTCATATACCCCTTCATTTACTTTGCAGGTGCAAAGCATGGGTTCGACTCGAGAACACCAAGAAGCTCGATGATAGAGCAGCGAAGGCATGCTTTGTGGGATTTGACGATGAAAGCAAGGGATACAGGATTTTCTGGCCGAAGAAATGGACCGTTACAGTGGAACGGAACGTCAAGTTCAACCCAGACGAAATACTCAATGGGAAAATACTCGATGGGAATGTTCAGTTCGAGGGGGAGAGTATGGATATCGCCCTGAACATTCCATCAGGGGACACAGTCTTTATTCCGGATGATCGATCCGAACGTATTCCACCTCCACAGATCCCGGATCCACCACAAATCTCTGATCCACCACCTGCTCCCGAGGACGAAGACACTGAAGCCGATGTTCCTCACCCACCCAAACGACACGACGGATTGATTGAACCGGCCCCAAATACAGGCCGAGGCTTCTGTCGCCACAAGGAAACCAACTATGCCGACTTGCACAATGGACGTGTCGCTGCTAGCGCACAGGCAGTCGAAGGCCGTCCAAATATCGAATTTGCGATGGTCAGCTATGGTACTCCTGGCGCGGAACCACGAACTGCGAAGGAGGCGCTTAATAGCGTACAGAGTCAGCAATGGGCTGAAGCTATTGACGAAGAAATTTCCCAGTTGGAAAAGGCCAACACATGGGACATCATTATACCTCCACCAAATGCGAACATCCTACAATCGCGCTTTGTGTTTAGAACGAAACACGATAGCAACAACGAAGTCACGCGATTCATGGCACATTTTGTTGCGAAAGGCAACACACAGGTCTACGGTATCAACTACACCGAGACTTTCGCTCCAGTGGTCAAATTAACGATGCTACGCGTTATCCTCGCGTTAGCCGCACACCGTGATTGCGAAATTCACCACATGGACGTCAAAAGCGCCTACTTGAACACGGAGATAAAGGAAACGGTCTACGTTAAACCTCCACCCGGATATCTCGAGAGCATCGACTCTTTCCACGGCCGGTCCCCAAACAGAACTTAGCACATTTGTGCTTCTTCTAAAAAAGGCATTATATGGGACCAAGCAAGGCGCGCGAGGCTGGTATAAGAAGCTGGCATAAGTCATGAAGTCCATGGGATTTCGAATCTGCGGCTCGGACCAGGCAGTGTTCATCAAAGGACACAAATCATCGCCGCTGCCGTGGACGACTTAACCATTGTCGCTCCAACTATTGGTCAGATTGACCAGATCAAACGGCAGCTCCACGCGAATTTCGAGATGACGGATTTGGGCGAAGTTTCATGGTTGCTCGGATTGGATATCCAACGAGCCAGGCAGTCTCGCACCATCTCCATCGGACAGGCCGCATTCATCGACACTATACTCGCCAGATTCAATCTCAGCGATGCAAAACCCGTCTCCACACCAATGGAACCAGGAGCTATTCTTGTTCCAGAGCAATGTCCATCCACACCGGAGGAAATCGCCGAGATGGAGGGAGTACCTTATCGCGAAGGCGTGGGTTCCCTCATGTATGTTTGTCAAGGGACGCAATTCGATATATCGCACGGAGTCTCGACTACCTCCAGGTTTATGCATAACCCAGGACGTGTGCATTGGGAGGCCGTGAAGAGAATTCTCCGGTACCTAAAAGGCACGCGGAATCTGCGCCTTATTCTAGGCGGCAGAAAACTATCACTCTACGGTTTCTCCGACGCGGATCACGCTTCTCAAAAAGATCGGCACTCTATTTCGGGATACAACTTCATGATTGGAGGTTGCATATCCGCCAGCTCGAAGCGCCAACCCATAATTACGCTATCCAGCACCGAGGCCGAATATATCGCGATGGCTCATGCTGCGAAAGAAGCCATCTGGCTACGTGCGCTCATAGGGGAGCTATACAAACCGATCTCGACCCCGACCGAGGTGCATTGCGCCAACCAGTCAGCAATCGCACTCTCGAAGGACAACCAGTTCCATGAACGCACCAAGCACATCGATCTCCGCTACCACTCTATTCGGGAGACGATTGAAAGCCAACAACTCTCGGTACCCTACTGTCCAACAGACGAAATGACCGCGGACATATTCACCAAGGCGTTGCCGCGACCCAAGCTTCAATACTTCGTTGCCAAGCTCGGGCTTCGCTACGCTTGAGGGGGAGTGTTGGAATATCAAGCTGAGCGAAGCCTCGCTTGATGAGACGTTTGATCTCGACGAGACGTTTTGTCTCGAGCCGATGAGCCGTCCGGTTACGGCACAGACCGACAAGAGGCAGGCACCGGAAGATTCCGAGATATCGACCTCTTTTGACAGCTCGGATCGGAGTGCGGTCCGACCTCGCTTAGGTTTGAGCAACGATTTGACCAAATTTCAGCTAGGCAGCGTAAAAATGAGTCAATCGTAAAATTGAAAAGGGTCACCGCCCTATTATTATATGCTTCCGGACGAACTGGAGCATTTCCACAATATTTTGTGCACTACAAAGTACAGTTTAGGTTTATTCAAGAATTATCGGTTCGGACCGACATGCGAATTTGATCTTGTCAACGAGGCCACGTCATCACTTAACTTTTTCTTTTCCGCAGCGGACATCGGTCCGCAGGCGGTCGGTCCGACAACCGTAGGGGTGGGGGTGGGGTCCTGGACTTCAGAGGTTGATATCCCGGCAATCTCCGCTGCCTGCCTCTTGCAGACCGATCGTCTAAGAACCCCGAAGAAGAAATTGATCCGATGACGTTAATGAACGAGTCGTTCGAGACCGACCGTTCTACTACTTGTTTAGGCAGAGACTCCGAGTCTCTGCAACGAAAACACAGCCGATAACATACACACCGCATGGTTGTGTACAGCCTTTAGTCACATGGTATTTATTAGAAAAGGTATATACTGTAGTATTTCGTTCAATTTGTATGGTCACGCGTCACACAGCCAAAAACCTACGAAAATTTTCGTAAGTCACCCAGTCAAAGAGGCGATTTTGGGCTTAGCCGAGCTAGCCGAGCTTAGCCGAGCGTTGCCGGTGGATCAAATTCCCTAAAGGGGACCGGTTACGAAAGGGTCAGTTCGTACGATGGTGTCACACCCCAAACTGCCTTACGAATTGAACGAAATACAACAGTAAAGGGACGTGGAATTACGATGTAAAACAGGCTCGGGAACTTTCCCCCTAATTCTACTGCCTCACCAAAAGCCCTCTTCGCTCCCTTCACTTGCTCAGCGCCACCATATCCCAACAGGGGTGTCTGGATTAATCCTAAATACATACACCTTGTACTACTACAAGAATAATCACAAGATCAACCGAGAAAATAGCGGCCCCAAAAATTGGGGCCAGGATTTAATCAGACCTCACGGCCATTTGGGGCCAAGATTAATCTGCCGAGCTGATATCACTGCTCCTCGATCGGAAACACAACGCCGAGGAATGACCCTTCCAGAGCACTCGGACACTGTGTGTGGAACACCGCCAAATTCAATGAAAGTCCAAGAATGCGATACATCAATGCGATAGTCTCGACTGGTCCTATGATCTACGAGATGCCCGAGAGGTGGTGCAGTTGACCAACCACATCTTAAAATTGAAGGTTGACTGACATCAATATGGCTGCCTTACAAGCGGTTGACTCAATAAATACTGAGAACCTAGATAATTTCAACCTGAGACTCAATGGCTATGACGGGCACAAAGGGGACATGGAACTGCTGCAGCATTGCCTGCCTGTAGGAGGCAGTTGTTCAACTCGATGAAGTCATCCAAATTGAACCGTAACTCTGTAGCTTCTCAAGCACGGCGGACTAGTGACTTAACTTGCATATCCTCTGCTTCGCTTGAAGCAAAAAGGTAGGTGGGCTTGCTAGCCCAAGTTCAGAAATGGTTAACCGTGTCAGATCCGCCCTGGAATCATTTTCGACGGGATATTGCGGATCATGTGTGGTATGCACATCCTTGGAACAGAGTTCAACCGGATCTGGGGTATCTTGGGCGAGCATAGCATGTGTGTCGGTTCACTTCCACAGACCCGGGACTGTCCTTGGTGACTTATTTATTCGCTCGGCTTCTTAGACTCAACACCTCGGTTGTTCACTACCTCCCAGGGACACCTGTCTGAGGGACAAAACGTGTTTTATCTCATGGTCTTTGTGTTTTTTTTCCGGAAGAACGACTGCCTTGCCCTCATTTCGAGGCCTGTCCCATGGTCTGTAGGCTCATTCTGTTCGTCTCAAGGATGTGGTTGGGTCCTGCACTTCACTTCCTCGTTTGCGTGTCTGGAATCCTTTCTGGAGAGGGGGAAATCGATCTGATTTGGGCACATCTGATTGTTCATCCGCAGAACGGCTATTGCGCCGTCGATTCTTGTTGGTTTCTAGGTACAATCAATTTGCACCTCGAAATCTGACAGGGATGGAACCCTAGGATTTTCGATTATACTGTGAAACGAAGTATAACTCAGCCGGGCACTTCAAGGTGAATGACTATATTTATATATACTTGTGAAACGAAGTATAACTAATAGAGCCGTAAGTATAGGAAGAGAAATAAAGTAAGTAAAGGAAACGTACCTCAGCCGGGCACTTCAAGGTGAACGACTGAGGTATGAACCGTAGCTACGGGGTTTATATACGTGATCGGTAAGTAAATGATATGAAACAAGGATTAGGAGGGGGGAATAACGGTGCCGAAGGGCGACGAAAGTCGCCCCGGCTATAAGGCCGCCGAGCCATGCTTAACATATACCATGAACCAACCTCCCAGTATCTTGAGAGCTAGCCTCTTGGGTGTCTTTGGTGGTCTTGATAAAGGGTAAGATTTCAGCATTTGAGGTTTGGTTTGAAGAACTGGAGAAAACGAGGGTGACATGACGCTTTGCGGCGATGGACGATGTTGTGATTAATTACAGATGGAGAGCGTGGGCCCAGATATCCGCAGCCGCCCCGCCCCACACATTAGACTTGACGGCACTGAAATTACTTGCTCCTCCCACTGGGGTACGTGGCAACCCAGAACGATACTCATCGGAGAATAATCCTGAGCCCCTTCCAGGTTAGTATTCGAAGAGTGGACGCGTGGTGGGCTCGATTTTCGAAGCAATTTGACTCTCCAGACCTTTCGTGCCAAGAGATGAAGCTTTGAGTCAAGAGCGACCAATACAAGGCGTGTACTGATCCATGAATCCAACGAGCAACGCGCGCAAATCAGAATACTTGAAACGTTCAATAATCAGAGCAGGTAGTTTCCAGGGCGAACGAAGTCTGACTGTGGGTGAGAAGAGGAGTTTGCGAGGGCTGGCGGGTTGCGGTTCGACTCCTCAAGCGCCCAAGGGATGTTTAATAGAATCTGAATCAGCATCAAATTTTGAAGAGTCCACTGTAGGTACTGTACGATAGGTGGAACCGAACCTCAAGCAAAACAGGGGATTGTGGTGTGAGCCCCAGCTCTATTTGAAGACTTCTTCGGAGAATGCGATAAACAGCGTATATTGTAGAGCAAAAGATATAAAGGTACAAATTTTGAAAGACACTTTCGATCAGCTACGAAGATGCCAATCCAGGATCTCAAGCCGGTTCAGCGAATGTCGAACCGATGGGTCCGAACTTGATGTTCGAATAGACGACCTGGGCGTTGGGGCTGGCAGATTCCACTTGAGAGGGAACTCCAGAGCTTGCCGAGCAAGTTCCACGACTGGAATCGTGATGAGTGCCATCTACGAAACGACTGGAGGGACTCACGTAACACCGGGAGAGCTGGCCGCTTTGGTGGGTGGGTAAGGAGCGTCGAGCCTATGAAAGACAATCAGTTTCGGCGGAAATCCAGTGAAACTGGATGGTACCAGAGCATCTCGGCGGCATAGTCATCCTGCAATGCGGATTCAGAGCGTTGTTTCAAGGTAAAAAAAGAGCGAATACCCAGATAGACATGACAAGGACCATTCCAGCAGCGGCAGCCTCCGACATACCGGCCAATCCACCCTTGGAGGCAAAGGTGTTCGTGTCACCGAAAGCGATCTTTTCTGTGATGTCCGAGTGAACATTGGATCCAATGAATGCGGGATTATCTTACGAGCGGCGCAGAAACTGTCCGAGATGGAATTCCCGGTGACACCTAAATTCCGAGCATTATTCACGCCTTTCAAGATCACAAGGAGAATTACCAGCGATCTTGCTGTTCGAGTTGGGAATGACCTTGCCGTTCTGGACGTAGAAACGGTTGATGGAGGTAATTGGTGAACCGACAATTGAGTGACGACGGTGATTTTCTGGTTCGTGTCGACGGTGAGGCCAGGACCATAGAACGTCGTGTTGCCCATGCGATACGAGTTGAAGTCGCAGCCGGCCTGGTCACAGGTACCTTGGGTGCTGGGGGTAGTTGTCAACTTTTGAATGCGTCCACGCAAGGGTTCCTTACGAGTTTGCTTCAGAACAGGTGGTTCCGGTGCAAGTACTTTGTCCGAGAGTAGCTATGATGGATATTAGCTCCAATTGCGCGAGGACAATGGCCAAACATACAGCAAGGATGGGGGGTAAACGCGGCGGAGATCTGCAAGAGGTTAGGTCCAAATTGTCGAAATTTGGTTTCCGACGAACCGAGTTCGCTTCCTATGAGAGAACGATAAGTTCAGAGACGCCTGAATAAGCTTTTCGCGCACCCAGACATCCATTTCTGGGCAGCAGGTACCTGGAGACCGAAATTAACAGCGGCTTTCAGCGTTAGTCCAATTGTCCACCCACCCATACTGCCCTGGTAAGTGTCAGCGATCAAAAATAAATAACAAACAAAAAATGACTCACAGTGCCAGTATTCGCTGTATAAACACATATTAGTTCCATTGAAGTCCGGATAAAAATCCTGACGTACCGTTATTGGAATCGGGGGTCCATCCTGCCACGTTGGCGACTCCGTTGATAAACTTCATGTCTCTGGGGCACTGCGAGTCGCAATAACCCGTTCCAAAGTTGGCCCCGGCCTTGTTAGTTCCCGCAGATTTCGCCACACCACCGTCGGCGTCCATTTGGGAGAAGTAGAGAGCGCCGTTGAGACCACAAGGCAGCTAAAGAAGAAGGATAGTGGGTCATCTCTGGAAAAAAAGACGATAGACGAACCTGGGATACATCAACGTCGAATCTGTGGCCATTCAGACTCATGTCTTGATCAGTTCATAAAAAAACTTACGTCTAAAGTGAAAGCAACAGCTTAGCAGTTGAAAGGCTGAATGAACAGCTGCGAACGACTCACGAATTCTTGGTTTTCGAAATTAAAGGTCTGGTACTCCGTTGTGCTCCCCGGAGCCATCAAATAGACACGACTACCGACGTTTGAGCCGGTGACGAATTTGAGAGTGAGCGCATTTCCGCTGGTGCTGATCCCGTATGTCCCTGAGTAGTCAGCGCCTGGGGGGGCGAGTAAGGCTGGATCGGTTATTCGAGCGGATAGCTCACCATCGAGAGCGCAGTTCGCAGCGCAGGTCTTGCCGTCGGGGCAAAATGTAGTGTCCCAGGTGTTTCCTACAACGACGTCGGCAAGATGTCTGGATATCCCGAATATCTAGACTAACCTGTGTAGCAGTTTGTGTCCCCACTAACGCCATCGTGAAGCCAACGCCAGTTGGAGTCGAGAACGACCGTGGAGGACTGGGTGGTGCAAGAGGTCCCTGAATGAAATGATCAAACGCCGAACTTCATACAACAATGTTCAACATTACCCCCCGTTCCGGTACATTTCTGCCAGGTCAGAGCCGGATGAACCTCTGGGGTGTTCATTCCAGCCAATTGACTGAGGGCGACGGGGAGAAGAGCAGCGATTACGAGCAAACTAGATCGCGACATGGCTACAGGAGGATTTTTGGAAGGGAGTTGGGCACTATTGAAAACGGTACAAGGTTAGTCGGTTTTTATAGGGTGGAATTTCCTCCTGATATCACCACATTATTAGAGAAAGGAAACATGAGAATAGCCGGATACTTGTCGGAGCTATGGTTTCTTGGGGGACGCGCTTTCCTCGGGAAGATAACTCCGGGTTAATCCCCAGGAAACATCAGACTGCGCTAAGATCAGTGAGCCTCCCAATCTGCCGCCCAGTCACATATTGCAGCCGGTGGCTCTCGGTCCAGGAGTGCTTTGTAGACGGCGTTCAGGAGACAAGCAAAGAGGAATATTTGTCGCCGGACCGCCGAGTCATTTTTTTTCGCACACAAGAAGTGACCTTCGGCCTGCTTTCTTCGTGCACTGTTCTCGCGTCCTCATCGACGGAATTCCTACCTGGACTTCACGTTCAAGGTCGTCCTCACCATTGGGGAAGAATGAGGTGATTTTTTTCAGTGTGATACTGCGTGCGGGTTACCTCGTCCAGTGCCCCAAGGATGGGGTGGAGTACAACCGGATGAAACTAAAGTTTGGGTGAATTGAGACTGAAACAGGTGATCCATGCACCGCATTATTTTCATCAGCTGCAGTGCCTCGTGGCCCTCGTCCGTCGTTACCGTCTCGTATCGAGTTCATGTGCCACGCGAGGTGTCGGAAATTTATTTTTAGGCCTTATAAGATATTTTTAGCCTTATAAGATATTCTTATATGGCCTTACACGGCAACGTAAGATATCCGACGATAATAATAGCCCTACGAGAGGCGCGCCCCGAAATTATTTTTGCAACTGCAGAACGATTCCGCTCATTCCTGCCTAACCCGATAAATCCACAGTGATTAATGGAACCAAGGCATGAGTCCCCGACCTGCCGCCTAGGTCCTACATAGTGAGAACCGAGTCGAGTTTGCAAAATATCGCTTCTGCTGTCAGCCTTTATGAGAGCCCCGGCTCTTACAGCTTTATTATAAGGCCTTACACGGCCTTATAGCTGAAACTACGTTTTTCCGACAGAAAATCCGAAAGTCAGCCGCGCTCCACCTCACGAGGGCCCATACGTATCAAGGCTCCACTTGCGAACTTTGCGAAATGAAGTAAGCTCGTGTCCAGTCGTTATAGTAGCGGCACAATGACAAGCAAGCAGGTATTGTGTAGAAGGGGTTAATCCAAGAGGAAGAACAGAGGAAAAGCAAGAGGAGGATGGATATACGGGGAAATAGCACAGCCGAATGAGCAAAATCTTAGAGAACGGTCATTGCAGTTTGCAAATAAGTCAGCACAGCCGCATTTTGATAGCATTTTGAGTTGCGGCGGTAAATGAATTGTTTCTCACTCATTTCTAGGCCGATTTCGCGGAAGCCATATGCTAAATTCCGTATTTCAACGACCGCATCTTATGGCCCCCCTTTTGTAGCCTAATACCACGTCTTGAGAGACCGATTTTCCGCGACGGCCGTTTGGCGCGTGATTTTTCCAAGTCGAATACCAAGCCTTTTAGCACAGCTTAGAAGGTAAAAGTAATGTATTTCCATCTCGTCTACCTCCTCTGGTTTGGGAACAGTCGGACGTGGATTGGTGTGACCGCGGCGTGTCGAAGAACAGCCATCAATTGAGTCACCGGGTGACCACTGTCTCTTCTTCTTTCGCTTCATCCACCAAATTCGTGTGAAAGCTTTCGGAGCCCTCCCCTACACCCATAGCCTCTCTGTATGTGTAACAGACATTACCAGGACCCTTGAAAATTCACCAGACACCAGCTCCAGGAAGACAGTCAAAGCAAAGCCACACTCAGCTCACGCCCCTGCCCAGCTTGGAGTCACGCAAGGCGGTACCCAGAACTCGAAGGAATGATAACCTAGCTCATGCACAAGACCACGGACTAAGAGCTTATTGCAAATAGTTGGAGAGCACAAGGAGGATGTGAATGAGCATGCTAATGCTGTGCAGGATCAAGTACACCCATTGATGTTGTATTTCGTGTTTTCAATGTGTCCTCGTCCACTTTCTGGTGTATTTTATGTCCTGGTGGTGAATCAATGTATTGAATCAGCTCCAACAACACACCTGAGTGGGTGGAGTGTTTGGGATGCCAGGACCAGGGATTGGCACAAGTTCTGTGTTGTTTCAGAGGGCCATGGACTCCTCCCCTCACCAGGTGTCTGACATATGATTTCAGAATCCAAATCTGCTGCTTTTGGGGGGCTTGAATGATCATGTAAGAGAACACGGCAACATACTGGGGTTTTTTCATTCAAATTGACAGTCACACATCACACACCCCCCGGTCGATCACGAATTTTGGTCGCAGTCACGCGTCACTCGAGCCTCTGTCGAACCTCCAAACCGTTACGCTGGCCTGAAAATTGCCTGAAAACTGGAAAAAGGCGAATTTTTTCTGGTAAGAATGTCGAAATTTTTGAAGGTGTCATGCAAAAATTTGGCCGCTGTCGAAATGTCGATTTGAATGAAAAACCCCAGTATCACGAAATCCCATGTGTTCTTGGATCATTGTTGCCGTGTCGCAGTGGCCGCATCCCGGCCTAATCCTTTCCAGATTTTAGGAGGACGTAGCTGAGCAGTAAATCTCCAGCCTGTATGCTTTAAATCTTGTTGAATGGTCCAGATTTGTTGTGCAAATTCACGTGCCATAACATCTATACTGGAAACTGAGTTTCTGAAATTCGGATCCAAATTCCCAAGTTTGGCACCATTCAATGCGCCCATTGATGTAAGGAGTTTAGCATATAATTTCAGCAAAATCAGGCCAGAAATGAGTGAGACACAATTCATTTACTGGGACGACTCAAAATGCCATCAAGATACGGCTGTGCCAACTTATTTGCAAACTGCAATGACTGTTCTCTAAGATTTTGCTCATTCGGCTGTGCTATCAATGTAGATGGCCTGGGACACCATGGGCCGTCCATTGATTGAGTAGAGGTAAAGCCTGGTGAGATAGTGGGCAACAAGGTAATGATATCTGCTGGAAGGGGGGGGGGGGGGGGGGGGGGGAAGCGTGAGTTCAAGAATGGAATGTGAGGTGCGGATGGAGGGATGGATAAGGGGAGGGGACGGGAGAGAAAGAGGGAGAAGGGGACGGGTGAGGATCAAAGAAAGGAGAGAAAGGGATGAGCAATGAGGGGAGTGATATGAGAGCAAGGAGGCTGAGGGAAAAGGTACTGGGAAGTAGAAGGAGGTGATACGCACAGTGAGGTGAGTGCAAGGTCGATATGCCTCTGCAAGCCGAGACGGTCAACAAAGGAGGGGATGTTGACATTTTGGTGGCCAACTGTGAGCGAACGGCAGTGAGCGAGAAAATAGCCAATGTCGAAAAGAAATGCACCAAAGATGCCTCTACCTAATTGACATCCTAGCATGGTGGATGCTCTTTGCGAGCCCAGCCCTTGAATATGGAAAGCCAGAGCACCACTCTTTTAAGCTAGTGTTCCCATCATGCGACGGGTGATGGCCGTAAAAAGACCCCAGTTTCACCTTAATTCACCTGCAACGAGCTGTGGCTGTGACTTGAGAGTTCTTAGAAGTATGTAATGGCTAGAAGTGAGCTATGCCTCGTCTTGGAGTGGAAGCGAAGTGCTGCACATACCACTTGATTTTCTTGCTCAGCCGAACTTGAAGCAACAGTTCAGTGACTATGCAGTCAGTTCAAAGAGCTTTTAGGCTTCGAAATTCTATAGGAAGTTAGCCACTATTATGGTATATCTAGAAAATTCTTAAAAATTCAACTGACACACAATTGAACATGGCCGAGGGCCGTATCCAGCACCTGCAAAATCGCTTCATTCCTTCCGAAACGCATCAGGGTTCCTTTGAATCTAGAGATCGGGTAAGGCTACGAGAGTAGACACTTTATCTACCTGCTCTAGAGGCAAAAACGAGGATCTAAAACCGAAGCAATACAAATAGCAGGATCATGCAAAGTCGAGTCGCGCAAGATGCCTGACCAGCGGGTCTTGGTCAGTAAACTGCGAGAAACTGGAAGAAACATGTACTTGAGAGACACAAGAATAGTATTGCTCCTGAGATACATCTTGATTTATTTTTTGGCATTCCAGAGAGCCGCGGGTTGATCGTCCTGAGCTGGCTTTCAACCTACTGATGATGCGGTTGTCCTATAAGCCAGATCATGCACACCTTTCACCTCTAAATCCATTCCAATCATTCTACCTTTCCCTACTATATTACTTATCTTGGGCTCAGTTCTGTGGACAGATAGGTTATTGCCGCAAAGACATGTCTGCCGACAGGATCACGCTCGGAATAGCACCATAGAGCTTCTGCTCAGTGAGTCGTTTCTTCTTGGCCAGGATACGTGGCAGTGCGAGGGTATATACCTGGATATTCTCATTAAAAGTGCGTACAAGTCGCGCGATTCAGGATTGGAATGGGTGTGAAGGTGTATTAGGCCGGGTTGCAGGCTGAGGATAGGATAGTTCATTGATCGTGGTACAAGGAAACGTGTACAATGGGCACTATGCTACAAGGAATTCAAGGGGAATACTGTTTCACGATGTCGACAGCGCAACTCGTCACTGTTCCTCCGGCTCGGCCCACAGTGAGAGCCAAAAAATCTGCGGCAGCCGATCCCAAAAGCCCTGTCTGTTGGTTTGGCACCGAGCGCTGGCTGCTTCCATGCACGCATCACACACCCCCATAAATTTCATTTCAGTCAAGATCTCGTGGTTGGTCTCGAGTGGCACTCTGATCGGCACCTTCTGTTGATTGTCACGAGCGATGTGATGACGAGTGAGGCTGCATGCATCCCAGTGAGATGTCCCGACGGAGGGGCCAGAAAGGAAGGCAACACTTATGGGGAAGTATTCTGTCTGCTCCGAGTGGCCTACAAGGCACTGCGCCAGCTCCTTTTCTCCCGAAGCATTCCATTGTGGCTCGGAGATGTTCGCCGATACCGAACTTTTGCACAGGATGTAATAAATTGATGGGAGAAGCCAAAGCACACCGACTTCGGTAGCCACTTTGAGCGCAGTCAGCGTATCAGGGAGCTTTGGAATGGAATCGCTGTCGTGGTCCCTTCGTATGTCGTAATCTGGTAGAGTCATAGGATATATGAATTCCATTTGCTCAAGAGCACGGTGATGCAAAGGAGCTGCGTCGTACTTGTGTGAGAGGCAGAGGATTCCGACGACATCCTTGGTTTAGGGCTAGGTTAGGGTTACGCATTTCCGACAAAATTGGTTGAGTCTATGAGCAAGGTGAATGGCAAAGCATTGAGAGCACAGTGGCTGTTCTTCAGCACCCCCTCTCAATCAAACATGGGTTTCGACTGGTCCCATGATTCACGAGATGCCCGAGAGGTGGTGCAGTTGACCAACCACATCTTAAAATTTAAATTGAGGGTTGACTGACATCAATATGGCTGCCTTACAAGCGGTTGACTCAATAAATACCGAGAACCTAGATAATTTCAACCTGAGACTGAACGGCTATGACGTGCACAAAGGGGACACGGAACTGCTGCAGTATTGCCTGCCTGTAGGAGACAGTTGTTCAACTCGATGAAGTCATCCAAATTAAACCGTAACTCTGTAGCTTCTCAAGCACGGCGGACTAGTGTCTTAACTTGCATATCCTCTGTTTCGCTTGAAGCAAAAAGGTAGGTGGGCTTGCTGGCCCAAGTTCAGGAATGGTCAACCTTGTCAGATCCGCCCTGGAATCGTTTTCGACGGGATTCGCGGATCATGTGTGGTATGCCCATCCTTGGAACAGAGTTCAACCAGGTCTGGGGTATCTTGGCGAGCATAGCACGTGTGTCGGTGCACTTCCACAGACCCGGGACTGTCCTTGGTGACTTATTTATTCGCTGCTCGGCTTCTTAGATTCAACCGAAGTGCTGGGGCGCAAAGCGCACACAGCGCTCTTGTAATTTATCAGTCTAGGCTGAACGATCCCTAGTAAGTGAAAAATGACTTTGTGAATGGGAGTTACTTTTCAGTGTCAAAAGGCTGCTTGCCGGCTACTTAGCGTGGACTCTTCATCGTTTCTGAGGGCTTGAAGCGACATAGTTAGAACTAGCTAACTGTCCTTACATGCCTAGAACGAGTGGTCCGATTCAAGTACTAAGAAGCTCCACGGGTGACATCGATGAAAGAACGGGCCTCGTCGCTCCTCGGTACCACCGTACATGCGAATGGCAATGGTCGGCTATGATTCAGTCCTTAGACCAGCTCATAAATAGAAATGACACCGCTGACGAACCTAACAGTACCGCTGGTTTGTCCAACGGCAGGCTCCACAATCACCCCGTTTTTGGACACCTTGTTGATGTTGAATAGGGAGAGAACCGTACTGCAGATAAGGAATATGAATGTGTCTGCAAACAGCTTTCCTGAAGCTTCATTTAAATCCAGAATAAACAGTCACAGGAGGAGAACAAGAACCTGCGCAAATCCTGTCACCGAGTCTGGTCAGAGCAGGACTGAACAACCAAGAATGGCAACCTTCTCCCATATCCAAAACAGATTCTTGAAGGATCGAGTTCGGCCTCTCCGGCGTCCATGTTCAGGAATCGACGAGGATTGAAGGTCGTCGGATCCGAGTACCGCTTTGGATCATGGGCCATATACCTGAAACAGTTAGGTCGGAGTTTTTTTGAACGCATAGACTAACCAGATGTTCGGAATTATGACAGAATCTTTGGGAATGAGAACGGGCGGATGACCTTCTTTTCGATCATAGATGAAATCCTCGCGAGTCCGGTGGGGAATCCCTACGTAACTCAAGGGGGAGGTTATGTATGCAGGGCTGCTTACCTGTGGGGTTTGCGTTATGCCAACGGAGGACTTCCTTGCACAACGCATTCATGTATGGCAGATCCGGGCGATCGGAAAAATCTGGAAGCCGATCCTTCCCGATGACCAGGTCGAGCTCTCTCTGCGCCGCGGCCTGAACATCAGGATAGAGGCTCATTGCGAGGAAAAATCCCTCCAGCTGAGATGACGTCTGTTCAAGGTGATTATGAATATATATCATCAGTCCCACAAAGTGTACTCATACGGTACTAGTTCCAGCCCCGTAGATGGAAGACGCGGCCCATTTTACGAGATAGTCGTCGTCAGGTTGCTCTTGCAATAGTGCAGATGAGAATGAATGCTCTGCGGTTCCAGCAGCCTGGAAAATCATTGTCAAAAGCGGTTTACTTCAGGAAGTTTGTCAAGTCTGCAGCTTACCATCTGGTTTTTGACATATCCGAGAGGACCGTTGACGGAGTCTTGAATAACTTTCGCCCACTTGTTAGCTGTAGTGCGGAAGTATCCCCCGGGCAGCCAGGCAGGCAAATAGCGCACTATATCTTGATCAATCATCTAGCAAGGCAAAAATAGACTCTCGATGACTTGCAGAGAGGGAACAAGTTGACTAAAGCTGTCGACTGTGTGGACTCCGCGAATATCTTTGCACGCAAATCAAACAATTCGAGGAAATGGTCTCTTTCTGCCGCAATGCGATATCCATACGCAATCCGCATCATGACTGCCGCTGCTGTCCTGTATTGAAGAAACTTAAAAAACGGTGTTTGACACGTGAGACAGACAACCTTTGTGTTTCACCCACTGCGCCATCTGGGTTTAGTAGCAAATTTTGCAGGAACTTGTGGATCTCGGATCTCAGCAACGGCAAGAAACCTTCAATTGCCATAGAGGTTCCGAAAAGCTGGTGGAAGAGCTTGCGTTCTTTCCGTACGCGATCCCCATATTGGGAAAAAGTGAGCGTGTTCCGGAACCCCACCAGCTCTCCCCCCATCTGTAGGAAAGGTCGATCCGAAAAATTTCCGCCTCGCGATTCAAGCAGATCTTCGGCAACCTCGAAGGAATTGATGATGATGATCGTTTTCCCGAACGTTGTAAGAGACAAGAGATCGCCTGCGCATGAAGAAGAGATGATTCAGAAAACCTTGGAGAAAGATGAAAGGCTCTCGCACCCCACTTTTCACCTATCTGGGCGAAGGACTGCCACACCGAGTGTGTAGGTATGTCGAAACTATTTCCTATCAAGGGCCAGCCTCTTGGACCAGGAGGAAGCGGCGGACGGTTCCATCGAAAGAGGTATCGAGCGCATAGGAGAACGACGAGAAAAGACACAATCTGAATGATTTCGGGGGATGGCATGACCATGAGCGTTGGTGCAGACCCACTATGCCTGTCATACGTTTTTAGCTTCACCAATCCCACACGGTCACATTGATGCTACATAATCTCCGTGGGTACCGACTGTGAGTATTTGGTAGCTGGTTCGTCAGAAAGACTCTGATGAAAGAGTGAGGCATATTTGATTGGGCCCTTGACAGTCATCTGCCCGCAGGAACTGCGGTCAAGCGGGCCGGCGGCCCGCACTGGTCGCCGGCGGCGACCGACCTGATACCATCGACCATCAACGGCTCCCTTCTCGATAAATCCTATCCTTTGAAAGTCATCAAAAATCGCAGGTCGCCGGTGGTGCTCGTTGGCCTAGAAGATGGTTCAAAGCCAGCGCCGGCTGCTGGTCTCCAGTGATCTTTCCATACTTATAGTACTCTGTAACACTCCTTTGGCTCAATGAGATTTCACTTTGAACCACTGAAGACCGCCATCCTCCATTGGCCAAAGTCCACTGCGTTCAGACCCTCCCTGCACAGAGGCTTGGTTCAGGTACCTACACAGACCTCTACAGATCGCTCTGTGTAGGTGGGCTGGACAGGCTCTGTGTAGCTCTGTATAGCTCTGGGCAGGTCAGTGTATGTCAGTGCATGTCAGGGTAGGTCAGTGTAGGTCGTGGTAGGTCTGTGTAGTCATCTCCACAGGATTGAGATACTGTAACAACAACCGCTGCGGATGTTGAGCAGGCAAGAGAAACTCTAGTCTGTGCAGCTCTGTGGATGTACCTACCCTCACCACACTGACATATACAGACTCTGTGTAGTTGTCTACGCTTCGGCTACACCCAGCTACCCGGACACTGTGTGTACTCGTCTAAATGGAATCTGTGTGGCCAACTAAACATGTCTACGCATATCTAAACTCAACTACCCAAACTGTGTTTAGGCCACCCTTGAACGTAGTGAGTAGTTGCCAAAAACCACCAAAGACTGGTCAAACACATCTTGAAAAACCACCGAGAACTGGTGTCCTTCAAAGGGCCTAAGACACTAAGTCAAGCCATCAATGGCCTAAAGGTATGTTGAACCATCGAGAAATGGTGGTCCCTGGCCAAAAGCTTTTCAAAAGACCATCAAAGACCGGTGGTTTCCACTGCCCCATTTGAGTGCGAAAAACTGTTGGAGATCAGTGGTTCTGTTACCTGCATAGTTCTTCACACCCAAGATATGGAGAGAACACATTTAACCTGTAGTACATTGCAGGAGGTGCCAGGGCAGACATGTCAAGATACAATGAATCAGGCTCATACCATCTTTTGAAAATTTGAAATTGTGAGAGCAGTGGAGGCGAGTGGAGACCAGCAATCTTTGGTAGAAATTGTAGGGGCCTTCAAAATACATATAAAGTATGGTGGAAATCACCGAACACCATTACCTAAGGCTGGTGACCACCAACCACCGATGGCCACCGCCAGCCATCGAAGATTGCTGGTGTCCACCAGTGACCATGATCCATGTGGTGATTGATGTGCTCAGAACTTATATAAGAAAACACACAAATAACCCCACTTGACTCGAGAGCGGCACAGAAACAGTCCAGAGACTGTTCCAACAACCAACAAACAAATCAAACAGCAATATATGCACGTTTCCAGAGATCCCGACGAGTTACAGCCCCTAGTACAGGGCCTTGTAAAGGTTGTAGGGAGAGGTTTCGTATCTCAAAGAGATGGTAGAGCAAACTGCGTAGAATGTGTTTCTAGACACAGTGGAAACATTGTTTCCAAACAATGGCTTCGCAGTGTGTGTGTGTGTGTGTGTGTGTCCAAGCGACAGATAAACAAGTTTAAAGTAGTCCCATAGACTCAAGTAGGGCCCCTAGTTTATAGGCCAAGAGCGTTCACAGAGCTTTCCCTAAAGAGGTACTTTCTGAGCAGCGCCAGCAGTTAGTCTCGTGACCCAGCCTCTTATGACATCCCTAGAAGGGAACCCTGTCATAAGAGTCTGGAACAATCACCGCCCGGCTAAGGCCCTTTCCTCTTATCAATTTTGATGGTCTTTTCCCACAGCCTTTGCCTTACATTTCGCACATGTCGCAATACATCTCTTTCCCACTAGACACTTTTTGTACTCATTATAGCTGGATTAACACTCATACCAACCTCTGAAACAAAAAATGTCGCAAAATCCGCACATAAATTGACCCCAAAGCATGCACAGACCAAATCCGGAAATTCCACCCCTATTTCTGCTCCCGAAAGAATGCTCAAAATATATATTGCAGTCATTTTCAGATCCAAAGCTTCATGCTCTATCAATACACAACACCCTATCTAGAAAATTCTGAACAGTGTTATAGGAAAAAGTCGCCGGTTCCCAGTCCCAATGTGCTTTGGAAGCAGAAATAGGAGTAGAATTTCCGGATTTGGTCTGTGCATGCTTTGGGGTCAATTTATGTGCGGATTTTGCGACATTTTTTGTTTCAGAGGTTGGTATGAGTGTTAATCCAGCTATAATGAGTACAAAAAGTGTCTAGTGGGAAAGAGATGTATTGCGACATGTGCGAAATGTAAGGCAAAGGCTGTGGGAAAAGACCATCAAAATTGATAAGAGGAAGGGGCCTTAGCCAGGCGGTGATTGTTCCAGACTCTTATGACAGGGTTCCCTTCTAGGGATGTCATAAGAGGCTGGGTCACGAGACTAGCCAGCAGTCACGTTTCCAAAGTTTTCCCTAGACGGTACTTTCTGAAACCCGCTCCGCAAACAACAACAATAATGTTTCTTTCAACAGAGTCCCAGTTCAAACAGATTCACAGAGTTTCTAACAGTTTCCAGGCAGAGCCCAAGTGCGTGTCCAGAATAATATATGATTCAGAAACAATTAAGATTTCAACTAATAGTGCTACTCTATAAGAGTGCGTTTGCCGAGGATCCCAAATCAACCCAATGCGCAAGCATATAGCCTACTAGTTCGGGGGAAGATGCTGTGTCCATCGTAGAAACACCCTCGGATACTTATACAACCGCCAAGACACTGTTACAAAGCCCAAAACACAATCCTAATGAGTCAAAAGTCCGTTTATCCGCCTCTTTAACTGTGTTTCCGTCGGTTGTTCTTCTGAGTGTTGCCTCCCATTGGTTCCCAACTGCGAGCACGCCATGTTCCCTTGCCAATTACGAGGCAGGAACCCGTCAGCAGCACCCCTGTATTATTCAGAGGGTGTGTCGTTCACCGATAGATCGTCACTGCATCTCGTTCGACCTGTTTCTGCTTCATCTCAACTCTCCCCTTGGTTCCAAGTGCAGAACTTGATAATACTCCTTTTTAGGTCTCGGTGAAACACTGACTATGGGGCTGGCGGTGGAATAACCACAAACCAAACCTTGTAAATGAATATGCGGTTCGATAATGTGACTACAACAACTCAAACACTATAGTCCTCGTGCAAGTTCAGGGTTCCAATCCAGTATAGATTGTGGCAAATTGAACTTTAGTTCTCTTTGAGAAGCAAGACTTTATAGGTCTACAAGTCGTATGGATAAAACTTGCTCGAATCTGTTCTAGGCGCAATCACGGATAGACAGACGAGATTTTATGTTCAACGGTTTTGTATGATGTGGGTCTAGGTTTGGAGATAGTGCTCTGATGCGTAACGCAAGTGATTCTTATGAATCCCGATTCCAAATACTATCCGCGATTGCTAATCCTTGCGAGATTACAACCAATTGTCAAGTCCGATCCGTTTCCTTATATTCCACACGTCCATTCCGTTTATCCAATATGTCCACGCGTCGTTTATAAAGATCCAAATCCAACACAGATAATATTCAAAGAGGGAAAACAAACAAAATTTGGTATAGCTTCTGGGTGTCTCCGAATGAATGCCTACTCTACCGGTTAAGCGTGAAGTCTAGTAACTTTGCGTCCAACAGGTGGGGTGAGATTCACTGGTGTTCCTCCCATAACCTATCCACTTAAATACTTTACAGGATTCTAAATATAAACGAGACTGATACAAACGAGCAATAGGGTTCAGGGTATATGACTAGTGGTATGGCAGCTAGCCGATGAACTCCTGTCAGATATCAAGCGATTAGTAAAATTGAGAGAGATTTATAAGAAACATCAATGAGCCGAGCTTAACGATGAGTCAAGATCTACATTGCTTAAAACAATCGTGATGGGATATTGTTGATATGTCAAATTTTTAGCCGACCTCCTCGTCAGCGCTCCGTTACCCTCCTTGGTAACCATCCGCTCAAATGGTTCCACCTTGAACCGCTTAAGTGATTTGTCTGAAAATCGTGATAGCCGCCGCTTCCCAGTACTCGAGTATGGTTTCTTAGTCAATTGGTAGATCAACCAAGTCCAGCCTTCCCATGGCAGTTCTGGAGACGTCAGATGATGCCTGACAATGATCCCTCTGGTTCAGAAGGATGTTCCCTTATAATATGCCCTTAGTCAGGGATGTGCAGTAGCCCCAATCCGTTTCCAGGATGGTAAGACACTTTCCGTGATTGCTCCATTAGTGACTTCCCACTTCGACCCTTTACCAGGATTGTTGTCTGGCGCCTTTCTAATGGTTCGAGACACATTATATCCCTTTTAGCTAACTGCTCAGGCCAGCAATAGCCCTCGTGAGATGACATCGTAATGTAATGAAGTACATTATAGTATGTTGCAACTCAGGCAGATTTGAATAAATGCCCGGGTGCCCCAATACCAGGTCTGTCATCAGTAGACACCCGTTTCTCCAGGGTTTCCCAGAAAGGGTTCTTGAGAAAGAACCTTGGAACACCTTTAGAGTTGTGATCCAGATCCTCAGAATAGCCGACCTGTTTCGGTGTATCCGCATTCGATGGAAACCGGCAACTCTGGCAACTGAAACACTCGTGACCAAGCACGTCTCCCTTAGTGTCTCAACACAACACAACACATTGCCAACTCCCGTTCCTTTGACCGGTTTCCGTTGCTTAAGTGGATGTTGGAAACAAGCCAAAAGAATAATTGGCTACACGTTTTCCTTACAGTTTTTCAGGGTGAGACTAGCCAATGGACATTCTAATTCCTTAGAACGTCCACCCGTTTCTCTGTGGTCCGCCCAAAAGCTACCAGGAACCAGTACTGTTGCATAGAAACAACAGTTTCAGCAATGAGCACAATTATAAACACGCAAAATTACATGTATCTAACCATGGCCCAATTACTGGCTTATCAGCGGGCATATAACTCACCCAATGTTGAGTAGACCTTTGTCAAAGGTCAAGTCCGAATGGAAGTACAGACACTGCCAGCAAGTGCCATGACTGTGGGTTCATGGCATTTGATTGGCAGAGCACCAACACTTGCCATGGCGTTAGCCAGGCATTGCACAAATCCTTTGTTCCTTTGTCAGCCTGGGAAGTCGGTCTGCCATCTGCGGCTTGCGATCGGTGATAATTCAGCAATCACTTCCACCTTGTAACCTTGAGGCTTTCTGATTTTCTCAACCACTCCTGAGTCCAGAAAATATATTGTTCTTCCCATAAGTTAGTTCTACAAAAGCTTTTTCTTGTTTGTTGCTTTCCCGAAGACTTTTCAACATGTAGCCAATTTTGCATGGGCACCAGGTTTCAAGCCGCACGCAAAACAAATTCATTGCACTACAGAAGTTAGTACAGATAAAAGCCACAAAATGTACCAGTGAGTTCTGCCTTAGGCTCCCCAAGTTTCCCTAATACAGTTCGGAGTGAGACGACGGCCAGCGGTAATGAGTGAGCCAAGGGGAGAACTTCTCATTGCGTTCGAACTTGAACACCGGACTTTCCCATGCTGACAAAGGAACAAAGGGATTTGTGCAATGCCTGGCCAAAACCATGACAAGTGTCGGTGCTCTGCCAATCAAATGCCATGAACCCACGGTCATGGCACTTGCCTGCAGTGAGAACTGGAGTCAAGTCTGGAGTGGGTTGGAAGTGGCGGAGGTGAGAGGAGAGTGCGGATGAGGTGTTAGGACTCGGAATGAGTGTTTAAACTCGGAGAGAACTTTAATAATCAAACTGAAGTGCAGGAGAATATCTACAGTGTTTTATAGAAGTATTCTAATTGTTATTACGGAAGGAGAAAGAAGTAAGTCAAACAATAAGTAAGAAGTCATAAGTGGAAGTATGGTGATTGAATCATAAAAGACAAAAGGAAAGCATAGTCACAGGTTCCCGTTTAACGGTTAAACAAATAAAAGGGAAAACACTCAGTAATCCTTCATTGCATAAAAGCCCATGAAAGTCCGGACAACAGAGTTGAAGTCCAGCAAAATCTGGAGTGCAACTCTGGGGGACCAGAAAGTCCGGAGTTGACGGAGTGGGGTGGGTCAGTCTGGAGGTGGACCTTGGGTTGGGACGGGATATAACAGGAGCCACTGTCATACGGACAGCCGCATCTTTGGGACATGGCGGATGGGAAGATGTACAGTATTGATATCCTGTATATGCATTGGTGGGGCTGGGTCATGAGTCTGGAAGAGGTGACAAATGGGCTGCATAACTTGGTTGTGCAGGGAAAGGTGTTGTACCTGGTGTGTTTTTCTTTCTCTTCAAGCGAACATCAATACTGTACAATTTCATTCAATTCAGCACGGGTTGTGACCCCTGACCCAAAATACCGATTCAGCACTTCGGCAACCAACAAATTTTGGTGTGACACCTCCAAAAATTTGGCATTCAAGAGAAAAAAATTCGAAAATTCTGTCTTTTTTGCACCTCCAAGGGAGATTTGGCCCCAATGTCCCGCATTTTATATTTGGCACTGGGTGCCGTGACCCGTGGCCAAGACCAAAATTCATCGCTGCACAGGGGGTGCATGACACATGACCGCTAAATTGAATGAAATTGTACAGTATCTTATGGAGGGTAGGGTATTTCAGATACACCTGTGTAGGTTGTCGCACAGGCCAATCAATAGAGAGTAGAGCCCAAGTGGCATGCCGCTTTTTTTTTTCTTTTTTTCCTCTAAAGTGCATTAACAAGGTGCAATAGCATCAGGGTGTATGAATTTGAGGTGCACACAAAAGTTGTAAAAAAAAGCGGCATGCTGCTTTTGGCGCAACATAAAAGCAGCATGCTGCTTGGGCTCAAGCTCTCTAATACACATGTGATCATAGGAAGAGCCTTTTTGTTATTTACCAGGGATTGTGGAACATCCTGGACCGCTTCTTTGAACACAAGATTATTCTGATGGTGCAGGCACAGGGTGAGGCGCTATTATTATCTTTCCCTAAAGCTGCATTCAAACTTTGCCTTCAGGGCTTACCCTCGCTCCGTGGAATGTCCTCGCCCAGGTGAAATTCTGCACAGACACAGAAGAAGCTCACTGTTTGATCGGCAAAAAGGGGCGGGTGATTTTCAGCCCTGACTGGGAGCACAATGAGGACAAGAAGAAGATGTGGCATGCACTCAAAAAGATTGCTGGGGAGGTTGGCATGAAGAGTCTCACTGCTAGACTTGCCACCAGTCTGCGAGGAATGGGCACTATGGCAGACTGGTGATGAGTCCATCTCACCACTGGTGTGTAACTCTTTCTCAATAAGAGTTTCAACCATGACACTGACTTGAGACTGGGACCAGTGGCAAACACTTATGTGTTGGCCAAAACTCCATATTGCTTCCCAATTATCGGCGGGCGTGAAATCAAGCATCTCATGTGCAATACTGTACCATTTTGTTCAATTCTTATCGGCACGTGACTTTTTGTTTTTCCGACAAATCTCCAAAATCCGCTAAAATTGAGAAAAAATTATTGCAGGGGTTTTCAGAAATCGGGTGTGATGCATGACATATGAATTGAACGAAATAGTACAGTATTGAGTCACTTGATATCTCCTTGTCAAAAGAGCAGATCACGTTCCTGGAGAACATTGTCCCCTTCGACCCCGGGTTCCCCAGTACCATGATTGTGGGTCCCCTTGGATTCAGCCCACTCATCACCTTAATTTTTTACTTTTAGGGTGATGGCACAGGCCCCCTCCAGCTCATGAGCACTGCAGGGCACCTTGCGAGGATGCCTGTCTCCGAGTATCACATTACAACAAGTGTACTTGGGTACAAGCACATTTTTGCTGTAGCATCTTTTATAAGAGACCACTATCATACTGTTTGATTTCCTTCAATTGGTATGGTCATAGGTCACAAGCACAAAAATCTACGAAATATTTCGTACGTCACAGGGTCACAAGGGCTCAATACGAAAGGTTCTCACCAATTAAACACCAAAAATTCGCTCCGAGCGGCCCTGTGGGGCAGTTTTATTATACGAAAATTTTCATAAGTCACACAGGTCGCAAGCCCGTATACACGGCTATCCCGGAATTCATCGGAATTCAACGATCTGCAGGATCGTTGAAATCCAATGGATCCATTTTTGATGCCATTCGTTTTTTGTGTGGTGAGTTCGCGGGCTACACACCGAGGGGTAAGGGGCTCAGTTCCTCCTACCTTTCATAATTTTCGAACTCCAGCAGCAAGCTTGAAAGAAAAAAGTTTTTTTTTCGGCAATCAATTCCTATCGAATTTCAATGGTTTTGCAGATCGTAGAATTCCAGTGGAAGCCGGGATAGCCGTGTACGAAAGGATCATTTCGTATTTGATGTCACATGCCAAAGTGCCGTACGAATTGAACGAAATGGAACAGTATGGCCATTGGGCATCAAGATTAACAACTAGTTGAACTTCACAAAGCGTGTCCATCATACGAAGGCGGTGGAGAGAGGGGGATTTGTCTGTTCACGGCGGGTTCAATATCATTGCCTGCCGGCATGATGGTCACGTCGCCGTTATTTCTCGCAAAGGTTTGTTTATCCCATACTAATGGCACGGACAACGCTCCCCGTCTTGCACTGAACACGGAGTCGGTGGGAGATCTCACCAGATCACCGGAGCTGATATCGCGGGTTGGCCCCCACAACGGTGTACTTGTTCTGGAAACCATGCTCATCCCATCGACTGCTTCAGGGGTCAGGTGGTTAATCCGTAACCTGAAACGGTGCAGCCTCGAAGCCGTTGAGGACCGCTGCTGGCGGAGGAAAAGGGCAAAACCACCGATAATTATCACGATCACCGAGGTGATCACAGCGGCAATTATCGTATGTATGTTTGGCCCGGATTTTGTTACATGTTGAGCTGATGGAGTAGCCGAGGAGGAGGGAGGTCGGGCAGGTGGTGTTGTCAGAGAGCCTAGTGCACTTCAGAAAGTGTGAGGAGTTGTCTTACACTCGGTAAACTTCCACACGTACGATATGAATGTCGCATCTCCGGATAGGAATGTGACCCTAGATGGCAAATAGGCTTTAAACACCATACGAAAAGAAAGCAGGGGCCAATAAACTTACGCAGAGTGAGTGAAATCTGGTAATCTAGTTATCGCTGTGCTTTGCTTTGGCTTCGAGTCCACAACACCGGCCGCGAAGGTTGTACTGAGAAAGACGGACGATCCCGGGCTGCTGTCGCTGGATAGCGTGGATACTGAGCTGGGAAAATTTCCATTCGGTTATATGATATGAATCGCCAGACCTCCAAAACTCACTCAGCTGTGGTTACAACTGTGGTGGGATGAGAAGTGGTCATAGAAGGAGTGGCGGTCATAGAAGGGAGACTTTGGGAAATTGGCGTGGTGGTACTCATACTTGGTGCAGTCGTGGGAGGCGGTGGAGGTGGAGGTTGGGCCAGCCTGCGAGAGATGAATGAGCTCAGCAGCTAATGCAAATTATTCGAATAATATCACCCGCCGGGACCGGTGTTCTCAGTGATCGTCAACTGCTTCCCAGCCGAGAACTGGTGCGGTTGTATAGCCGGAATATACCTAGACTTTGTCTGTTGGAGGAGAAACAGAGCTAAAAATTGAAGGCTGACGATAATTGGTCCACCCCAGACAGGATTATCTGACTGTCTCATAGTCAATGTTTGTGTGAAGACAGATGTCCCAGCGGCCGGCGTACCCTGCGGTCCAAAAAATGACAGACGCAGTTCCGGTCCTTGCCCCTGCCGAGTTTGTAACGCCGTCGATTCCTAGGATGGGTGAATCGCCGGCAAGACTGCGCTGCATCAATCCGAATGACAATGGTTCTCCAGCGTCAAGAGTCCAGGTAAATTCAATTGGCACCCCGTTTTGCGCAGTGTCGGGACCAGCAAGAGAGAACGAAAGTGAGTGAGCGACGAATAAGCTCAGGGTACTGTATACACGACAGGTCATTAGTGTTGCTTGGTGGTCGAAACGAGAGAATGTTACGCACAAGAGTGAGTAGAGCATGGGAGAGAATGGAGGTAGACGATTCTATGCAACACACGATAAAGTAGCATCTCAGAAATGGATCCGAATCACGTCGGAGGCGTATTCCTGAGATATAGTCGCGACTTCATGGATCTTCGTCTTTGACCGTCAATCAAACCATAGTATCTGCATACCGTGAGAAGTCGTTCGAACCGGAGCCGAAATTGAACATGTCCACCGCCATAGTCCACACAGAGATTGAAGCAATTTCGAAATCGAAATGTGGGCCTATTGTGCCAGTGTCGCCGAGGCGGGCGAGAGAGGCGAAAGCTTGGGAAGCTCTTGATAGTATGCTTCGTATGATTTAATGTATCTTGAGACATCTCAAGCGAGTTCATCAACGTCGAAAGTTTGTTGAAGACTCCTTCATGATGAAGAGACTGCCATGTGTGGGAATGAGAGGCGAGGCACAGCCTTGAGCGAGATCTGTCGGTAGCGAAAATAGCAGGTCAGATGAATGAATGATCAAGAGATATAGTGATGGATGGATCAAGGAGCACAGAAAACAGCGAAAGATATATTCGACGCACGGACTCTTCGTTCGAGAGAATCGGCGACAGAATCCCCAGAAATCTAGTTACACCCACCTAGAATGAAGAATCGATTGTCTGTTCATCAAACAAGGAGCCGGGTGCGACGATAGTTCGAATCACCGATCAAGGGGCTTAACAGGATGGAAGATGAAAATCTGGTTTCAAACCGACCTTTCGATCTTGGAACAAGGCCGGCTGAGAGATGCAAGTGGGTGAGAAAGGAGGAAAGACAAGATCAGCACAGCGCCTTTCGGGTCGTGGAGAACGGAGGCAGAGGCTTAGGTCTAGGAAAAAGGGAATCTTTGACCGAATAGCAGGTCGAAAAAGTCCCAAGGAGCATAAACCGAAAATATCACAGTGGCGTCAACAGCTCTGTTTACTCGCGGCCAATCGACTTCGAAGATGGGTTCTCATGCGTGGGTAGTATGATAGGCACAGGGCAAAGCAGAGTAGATAAAAATATGTACCTCTCTCTTTGAAACCATTGTCCTAATTTCTCGTTTAACTGCGCTCACTTTCGGAATTTGTCCGCATTCTGGACGAGCGCATGCACCCACGCGATAGTGTTTAAGTGGCCGTTCTAACAGCAACACGTGAAATCAGAATTACACCGCGGAGAGGAAGGAGAGAAGAAGAAAAAAACGCGGACAGAAGGAGACGAAAATGGGGCAAAGGGGGGAGAGACGAGAGACCCACCACATGCACCCTCTCATCCACCGTATGTATATTTATCTTCTCATCATCGCGCACACCCTGGAAGCGGAATATCGCGCGCGTGAGGTTCACATAGGAGCGGGTGTCAGTCCCGCCTGTTGACAGGTAGGGTGCGACGATCGCGTCGGGCCAAAGGTACCTGGCCAGTGTGTTGCATCAATTCAAATGAACGGAAGGATATTGAACAAGGGTATTTACGTCGACGTTCGGGAGAAGATCCTGAATAAACCAGTCACTCGGTGAGCAAAATGGGCGTGGGAAATGAAAGAAAACGTACTCCCATGCTGCACCCTCTGCGGGCGTCACCGGGGACACCTCCGCGCCTCGCGGGCTCGACAGCTGCACATAGCGGTCCACACCCGCGGGCGGGGATTCTCCGAAGCCTATATATGTTTGCTCGTGATCAGCACCATTTTTCCCCGTGATAAATGATGGCGAACGCACCAACCACACTCAGATTGAATTTGGCTGCTTCAGGTGTGAGTAGCGACCCGTAGCGCTCGTACAGCCTGTCCCAACCGTGAGTTCGCTCGCATAAACTAATAATAAGCTCCGCGGCTCACCCCGAAATGGAATCATCCACCGACAACCGGTGGTTGACCACAACATGCGCCTCCTCGGGCAGCGCATTCACCTTTACCCCACCACCGACAATGTCCACCGCTTGCGTTGTTGAGAGGCGGCTGTGAAGAGGGACACGGGCATTAGCATGCGTGTTATAAGGCGTCATCAGAAAACGGGAACGTGAAAAAATTGTGCGGAGAGGGGGGGTGCAGTATGAAACGTAATGCAGTGCAGAGAAAAATCAGATACGCACGCAGCATCACCCGGACTCCGCGCTGCCATCAGCTCCGCTGCCTCAGGCCACGTCCGCTCGTGTTTGAGGAGCCCTTTTAGCTCGTCGTCGATCGTGCCTGTTGGCATTATTGATTCCACGTCAGCATCGCCCAGAATCCCCTCATCTTCCGTAAATAGAGAGCCAAACGAACGCACCATACTCTCCCAGACACTGCGCAAACGCCGCGAACGGGTTGCTTTCGAAAGTTTTAGGGGGGCCGGGTGCGCCTCGATAGTCGTCACGAGCGCGGAGAGAATACCAATCGCTGTGTGGGCAGGGCTGTGGGAGTGGGTGAGTGAGTTTCTGTAGGGTAGATGGAATATAGAGATGGGACGGGGACGCACGGAATACTAGAATGACCACCGGGAACGTTGACGATACGTGCACGTTCACGCTGCCTTTCTCGCCCTGTACTCAATTCGTAGCGATCACAGAGAGGGCACGAATGAGATTTTGAAAATAGAAGAAGGAAAACAATGATAGCGTCAGCAAGGAGGACGCAATGAAGCCAAAATACAACGCACCAACGAAGGCGCGACCCACGTCCGTCCGAAATAGTCCGAAATCAGCCCGCCGCCCTCGTCCACGCTGTCCACAAGAGTCAGCAAGTGTGAAGACGGTATTGGGATACGCACATCATAAACACGCTGTCCTGACCGATACCGTATACGTCCTCGAGATGCGCGGCGATGTAGCGCGCGCTGTGCTATAAAGATTCCTATGAGTACCCGGGGCAGGAGGTGATATAGGGCAACGGGAACGCACCACACCCCCACCCTCTTCGTCGAACCCAAACGCAAGATGCACGGTGCGCGTGGGCTCAAAGCCCGCGGAAAGCAGTGCAGAGACGGCGGAGAGGTGGGCGATTCTGTCCATTTCCATCAGTCAATTCAGTATTCATCTGTACACGCGGTGCATCAAAAACGCGCGGGGAGAGGGAACTACGCACAGCAAATTCTTACAATCCCCAGCGCCACGGCCCCAAATCCAGCCATCTTCGTCGAACACAGCGTCGAATGGAGGATGGGTCCAACGCGCGGTCGTTTCGGCTGGGACGGGCACGGTGTCTTGGTGAGCCATTAATACTGAATTGAATGAGTCAGGTTAGTGAGTTGGTATTGGTATTTGGCCGAGTGGGAGGAGAACGCACCAAGCGGCGCGAGCGAGGCGTCGCTCCCCGCCCAGGTCAGAAGCAGCCCATGCGTCGCAAAGTGTTCCAGTTTGAGTGAGCCGAATCTGCGACGCAGATATTTTCGTCAGCACTCAATGAAATTCACAGCAGGAGGCGAAGAGGATGGCACGCACACATCCGGGAACGACTGCTTCAAATATGCTTCAAACTTATAAAACTTGTCATACCACTCGTCCGCGCCATCCGTCGGTGCCCCATCAAACGTCTCCGTGGGTACGCGCACCGCACCGCGGAGGCGGTCCACGTAGACCTGACGCTGTGCATCCCCGGGGGCCGGTATGTCAAATTGGAGCTCTGGGGCGAGGCCGGTGAACTGTGCGGGGCAGGAGACTGGGAGGCGCTGGAAGTCGCGTGGGCTTGTGCGGCCCGGACTGGGAGCAAGAGAGAGAGACGAAGAGAAAGGAGACTGAGCGAGCAGTAGGCCGGCAGCGGCAAGGAGGACGAGGAATGCGAGCATGCGAGCAAGCGCCGTGGTGAACCTTCTGGGGGGCTCATCGTCGAGGGGGAGGCCGCGCATCGCGAGGTAAAAGCAGGGCTCAGAGTCAAGGCAATGGGAGGACAATTGCTTCAAGCGAGGCTGTCGATATCGCGCAACGATGGCGGCATGTGAGAGTCGCTTGAAGCGGAGCCCCGCGCTTATCAAGATTTGATCAACCTGCGATCCCACGATGCCGGGCCGAAACGGGTCGGAGCGGAAATTTCAACCCGGTTCCGCGCTGAAATTAATTGAAATCCTCGTGTGGAGTCACGCCCATTCAGTTCAATCACATTACATTTGTCCGGCCCTGGCCAATGTGCAAGGTCAACGGTACCGCGTTACCAAACGAGGCAGATTAGCGCCTCCGTGGGAGAAGTTGGTGGGAGGCAAAAACGAGAATTGTGACTGAATCCCCACAATATGGTTTGCATTTTTCCGATTCCCCTTGTCGCTTTGAACAAGTTGAAAGTTGACGCGTTTTTTTTACTGAGCGAGAATCAGTGGGACCAAAGCCCGTGGCACCAATAGCAAGCGCCTTACAGCATTGGACGGCGAATGTAAGAGGTGCTCAAGAAGTGCTACAACATGCTTACTGTAGCCCGCCGTATTGCCACCCATCGCCCTTACTGCCGCCGGTCTCGAGCTATGTCCTATTTCAAGAACTCGAGAATCCAGGGCATGCTCGAACCAGGCCCTGGCGTTCAATGGCTCACTCAGATCCGTCGGGGGTTGTATCCTAACCACGGCCCAGCGTACATTTCTGTGGTACCGCGTTTTATAATACACGAGGACCACCATTAGGATCTATTGGAGGATCTAGCTGACATCGATGGGAGTCATTCGAGTTTGAAGCCGATGGAATATGTGGCGCAAAACCCACGGCTGTGTCACCATTCGGGTGCGCGACGACGACAGTATTCTGCAGGAGATCATGGACAAGGTGCCCCTTTTGTGCGTAAATCTGCTCACCTTCACCATTCCATATTGATAATTCACGAACCTGGCAGGGTATGGCAGACGCGCAACCGTTTCCTGCCACATGTTACGTTTTATAAGGGCTCACCGAAGATGATCTGGTTTCCGTACTTTCAAGAGTGCTTGGACTTCAAATCACTACGAAGCAGAGTACACGCCAAGCTCAATCACTACAGAAATTTGCGCGCGTGGAGCGTGTTGGGGAAAGTCATGGGTCTGCAGCTTCTACAAGGCGAAGAGATTCTTGAATCGTTCCCATTCGAACCCTGAATGCCGAATTCAGAGATCACTAGGTCTCATTTTCATCAACAGGAATGTATTCAGTCACTGATTTAATAGGAAGGTTGGAAATGAAGACAAGGAGATCTTCATTAGTATTTCTCTGGCTGTGGTCCGACATATTGACCCAGCTTCCTAGCTTATACGAATTAGTTAAGTTTGAGGGGAGCGGCGAAGAGTGAATAAATTGGTAGAATCAGGTTTTACACGACCTCCTCAGTCTTCAATACACACATCTGAAGTCACGATTCTGCCTGTCCGTCAAATCCAGAAGTTCCTACAGTCGAATCGCGCACGAACATTTTCTCCCCACTCCTGCAAAATTTGAGACGATCTCAACTTTTTCCATCCCACCTGCGTCGGTTTCCTTCTGAATGAAGACATCGTCGTACTCATCGTCGCGGGGCTCAGCATCGCGTCGTTTGTTTTCCGTGATGAGGACATATATAACAGATGATGATTACGAGCGCCATGCGACTGACATAGCAGATGCAGCTCACAATCCATGGGACATGGTTGCGTGGCTTGTATTTCGACTGCGGACAAATGAGGATGATGAAAGCAGCGTGGATTTGAAATTTGCCTTCCACATAAATGGACCGAGTGCATTCCCGAGACACTAGATGAGGAGAATTCTTAGCTAAGTCGGAGGGAAAAGTGGAAGAGATAAACGTATGCAGTCAGCGTAATAGCATTGGTTGTAATGCGCTTGGTATGCCTGGCGGATGGCTGAGATCAACGAGAGCGAAATAACTGCGATCCAACATAAATAATCAAGTGTGGCAATTATAATGAAGGTCCAATCAAATCCCGCTAATTCGAAACCTAGAAGATGCGATAGAGATCAACCTCCTACTCATGAATAAGACAAAAGGAAAGACACACTGATCATCCACACAGAGAACAAGAGCCCAATCTTGTTAGTCCACGGCAGTGTATTCGCCAGAATTGTACCGGGAATGTTTGGCAGATAATAGACGAAGATAATAACCCTTGAAGAGATGACGCAGGCGGTCCAAATTGCCACAGTTTCAATCACTCCGATGAAACAGCCGAGGAGAGTTGTCTGTAAGATGCTGAATCCGATGGAGGCGATGATGACTGCACTTTGATTTCTTGGGCGAAGAAACTCAATGTGGGTGAGATGCGCATGAGGTTCAGACTCACGATAAACCCTTGGGGACATTCGCGAGCCCAGAAAGGAGCGCAAAAAGCCACGTCTTCGGATCCAAAAGGGCTTCGATCATTCTGTGGATACGGCTGGCATCGTTCTGCAAAACGGAGGCCTCGCACACATACTGTTCCTTTTGAATGCTTGCTCTCCACTCCGGTTTGGTTCGCCTGCCAAGATTCAATTCAAACCCCACACATACGGGAGGAAAGGCGGACTTTCAAGTGCCTCACAGAGACAACACGCTCCTGAGGGTGAGAAACCAAGCACTCGTCGGCGAGTCCGGAACTACCAGCCTTGATACATTCGTGAGAAAACTCGACCAATGTGGGTGACACCTTACCAGAATGCTACGCCGGTGCCGAACGTGAGGATGGCGGCGATGATCATGAGCCACTGTCAGGGCTCAAAGTGCGGTGTCTTGATGTGCAGACTCCCGAAATTTATGAAACCAGAGACTATTTGGGATGTAAGCAAGGGGGTACAAATCTGCGAAATTTGCACCCTACCTCGAAGTTTTTTTTTTCAGCAAAATCGGTGACCCCTCCCCCCCTCCCAAAAGAGGAAATTCCTTTTGGGAAGTGATGAATCGCCTTCTGGAGGCTTGTGGAGCTTGGTTTGATGTCCTGGGACCTTATATATACACTAAATTGACAAAGTATCAGTTGTGCTAGTCATCTCAGGATTGTTTGAACAATTCTGAGTGAAAAGATGTTCAGTGATGGGGTCCCGCTGCCGTATTGTTGCCGAGCCCACATGCTCATTTGCTATATTGGGAAGACCTCCGGCCGATCAATCCCTCATCAATTCCCCGATATGGGAATAATGTATCCTCTTCTACTTCAACAACCACTACACCAGGCACCTTAAGGAAAGTGGATTGTGTCTCAAAATCTGTGACACCGCTATATTGCGTTTTCACTCATTTGCATGCCCAGAGAACATTTACTGATTAGGTGGTACTGATTAGATAGTGATTACGTAGCGAACCGCGGAACACTCCGCCACATGTATTAGATAATTATTCTACCTTTACCGCACACCATGACAAGCTGAGCTCCAAGAGCCAGAGTGTCCGTGTGACTACCTAGAAACCCCTCGCCGGCTGAGCACCCCACATATCTGCTCACCTCTACAGGTTACAGTAGTCCTACGGAGGGTCAAACCGTTCCTAGCTAGGGTCCAGGCTAGAGTCCCGCAGACGCGCGGACTCGCCTTGTTTAACTACAAGAAGACCACGATGGGTCGCGATCGTGGTGAGGCTCCTAAGGAGCCCCCAATCCGACTTCATCTTGTGAGGAGCTCCGCGCCGAAGCACAGAGGCTTCACAAAATCACAATCTCTTCCAGATTTTGAGGTGAGGTAAAAAATTCTGCAATCCGAAGCCCCTTGGATGTAAGTATATGCACATCGGTTTGTTTATTCCGTTCCAGGGAGAGAAAATCGTAGATGGGGACTCACAGACTCCACTCATCAGTACTAAAAAGAGCCGAATGTGGGAGTGACCAGTCACAAGCAACAAATAATGAGTGCTCACGCTTTCTGAAAATCGACTTTGCAGAATCAATATATATGAAGAAAAAAGTGTATACGGCATGAAAGTACTTGTAAAGGCAAGCATATTGGTATTTTAGTTCATGTGGATTGATCAGGATTTGGGCTCGCACCAGAGCCTGCAAGTTGGCCATTTTGAGCAATTTTGGCCCATTTCCTGCCAAAGTCACCAAGTTGCACTGCACACTCTGAGCCTAAATCCCCATCAATCCATATGACTAAAATACAAATATGCTTGCCTTTACAAGTACTTTCATGCCATATACACCTTTTCTCTATACATAATGATTCTGCAAAGTCGATTTTTCAGAAAGCCCTTATTATTTTATTCAGGGCCAAAAACAGAGGTGAGATATTTGGAAAACCATGTGAAAGCTCATGACAACACTAGAACTTCATGGCAGGATTTTATTTGACATGATTTGGTCAAGAAATGCGCCCAAACAGCTTTTGGACAAGTTTTTTTGCCGCAACTGTACCCGCATCGGGATGCTTGTCACATACATACCAACCAAGGGGGAACCAGCATTAAACTTTTGTACGTGGGGTGGGGGGGGAGGGGTGTCCCGAGGTCGGCCAAAAAAAAATTCTAGGCCAAGTTATGTCAAAACTGCATTCCAGGCTGCAGAAAATGCACCAGGATGTTGAGAGAGACTGAAATTCATTTCCAGGAACCTGTTCTACCCCTGGACGGCCTCTCAACCCGACAATGGGTCCTCGACCTCGAGTGCCAGAGGTTGGTTGGGGAATTTGGATGGTGGAAAATCAAAGGTTTAAGGCTTCATGAAGGTATCTCAGTTACCAACATCTATGAAGGAGTCGTGAGAACATACTTACATGCAGCAAGGTCAACGGAAAGTTGATGAACCCACATTAGGGGCGACGGCTCAACTCGGAGCGGATGGCCCGGTGCTAGGGGTGGAAAACTCCTTCCCTGTATGGAAGGAGAGGGGCGAGGGGGGATCCACTGAAAGTCGGGGTTGTTTGCTGCTGGAAATGTGTTTACCCAAGGGGCGCTAGTGGTAGCACCGACATCACAGTGGCAAAGGGTCATGCGCACCCACAGTGACTGAAAGGGCATCATGCACTCAAGCCTGCAGGATTTGCTTGAACATAGTTTTGGTGCTGCTTCAGAACACAAGTCGTTCGAAGACCCGGGATGTTAAAAGGATTATGTTGGTTCAGATAATACTAGGCCGTGCATCGAAGGACGTGGAAGTGGTGATAGTGCATTTAGCGGAAAAAACGGAGAAGAAGCAGTCATTGACAGCAGGAGGATTGGTTGGTTCAGGTGGGGGTAGCAAGCATGTATGTTGAGGCACATTGTGACTGATGGGAGTAGTTTTGGATGACTCAAGTCAACAACTTGACTGCAATCTGATTACAGGAAGCTTTGCTGAGCACCAAATGCCTGCAAAAAATATGTTGGTGTCTGAGACAGGCAAAGGGGGTTATGTCGGCTAGCCAGAGTGAGGAGAGAGGAAGTGAAGAACTGAGATGTTGGGATTATGGGCGGCCAGAGAGCAAAGGGGAGAGAATGGAAGGAAGAGCGGACGCGAGACATGCTGCCAGGGCGCGGTTCTGGTATTTGTGGAATCAAAATCTCCCCCAAAGGCTCAACCAGATGGGGATGGGAGCTCAACCACAAACGGCAATAATTCAGGTGACTCCGCTGAGCTCAACCAGAAACGGAAAACGATTCCCACGCTTGCCGTCTTGTACATTTTGCCGGATCTGTGTCGTTCTCTTCCACTACTACACATTTTGACTCAAATAAAATTGCTGCATATCAAGAATTACATACATTATCCATCTATCAAGCCCAACAATTATTCCTTTGGACTAGTTTGATAGCAGTATCACAATCAAGCTAAAATCCATACCTTTGAAAAAGCACACTAATCATCACCTGTGGCCGACCAATTCCGCCCACACTTTGTATCTGGAAAAGCACTGCTTCGACCCTCACATGATATCCTATTGCAATCTGCACAGGGATTTTCACAGAGGGTTCGTCTATTGCCTTTACATCCATCTTGTCTGCACTTTTGACATGTCTTCTTGCGCTGTTGCCTTCAGGGTTCATAAGGAACAAATCCTTCCAGAGTAGCTCCGCGTTTTCTTGAGGAACCTTCTCCTGAAGGTCTGCCTATGGGTGCATTTTCTGCTGCAAAAGTTGATATCTGAGGAATGATTGTCCTCAAAAGAGTGCGCAAATTGAAGCAATGTGTCAATTTCCGACGACGTTGGAAAACCTGGTGGCTGGGTGCTAAACCAGTCTGAGCCCGCAGCTGGGGCCATATTCTGGTTGTTGTTTTGGTTCAGAGTCATTTGGGACATATCCAGATTGTGAGAATATTTTCTCCAAATTCTCTCTTTCCCCTTTCTTTCTCTTTCCTTTTTGGGCGCTTTTTTTCTAATTCTTTTGGGATCCCACAAACACCAACACCGAGCCTGCTGCCAGATGTTACGGGAAGGCTAAAATTAACTTGAATTCCATTGGCCGTGGCTATTGACTTATCCCCGCAGTCGATAGCCTTGAATACCATAGCAGTTAACTTACTGCATATAGATACTGTACTATTTCGATCAAATCGGTAGTCACGTCACGCACCCCCCTGTTGATCACGAATTTTGGTCGATGTCACGCATCACTCCGGCCTCTGTGGAACCTCCAAGCCGTCACGCAGGCCTCAAATATGTCCGAAAATCGCTAAAAAGACGAAATTTGGATGAAAACAAGACGGACCTCCGCTTCGCTCCGGCATGCGAGACAAACTTCGGAAATAAGGAATATATTTATTGCAAGCAGTGTACATCGTGTACAGAACATCACCGAGGAAATTACAGAACAGCAGGAGGTGGATCAGCCGACCTTTGTGCCCATTGAGGTGATTCTCGTATGAAAGTTTCTGCTGAACTCTGAAGGAAAGATTTATTCGGTGTAAGAAAGAGCATTAGAATCGACGGATCGCACGAATGTTATTCATCATCAGTAATCCAGAATTTGTTCCTCCAAAAAAGAGACAGCGGTTGGCCCCAGCATGGTCAACATTAATTTTGGCCCAAGGCGTTGGCTTTGACGGCATCGGGACCGCAGACTGGCATTGGTTTATTTATCTAATTGTGTAAGTCGCTGGCCCAAGACTGAATTCAAAAACGTAACGCGGGCAGTGCTAGTTCGTCCAGTGGCGCCAGGAAAAGACCCGAGCTACACGACGAGAGACACCACGAGAGACACCACTAAAGGCCGGGATTTGAAGCCGCAATTGCAAGGCAGACTGGTTGATGAAGAGAATTGCAGTGATGCCCAAGCAAAGACCCAAGCTAAGCAATGAAAGACCATTAAGTCAAGCCAGGGTGAGGTGGTTGAACACAGACAGTTGACCAGGCCACATAATGTACCAAAAGCTAAAAGGGAAAGCGAGGCGATGAAAAGATAATACGGAACCCAGTCTCTTTATACGCGCAAAGGCCATACGTAGCCGCAGTGTGACAAGATCTGCGGACCTGCGGCGTAGTGAGGATTTGAACACAATAAGGCAATTTATGTGCACTGGCAATTCACGGGACTTGCCTCTGCAGCTCAAACGTCCCAATCCGTCTAGTCATCGACATTTCGCAGTCATTCGACAGGTCCACTGAATCGGAAGATGTAGCCTGGAGGGGAATAAATCAACAGCGGCGAGGTTTGCGCAGGCTGCAGTGACACAAAGGGCGCTGAAAAAAAAACCCCGTGCCAATGCGAATATGTAGGAGATGCCCTCAGAGGAGCCAATGGAGGTAACTGCATGGGGTAAGAGCACAGCCGAGGAGGCATTTCGTTAAAGAACGGTTAATGTTGAAATTTTGGGGGGTGTCACGCTCCGCAAGGACCTCTACCGAAATGTCGAATACTGTAGTATGTTCAATTAGTCACGCGTCACACCCCCAAAAACCTACGAAAAAATTCGTAAGTCACAGCATCACAAGGGTCCTATACGAAAGGGTCGGATTCAAAAATCGGTGAAAAAAGGCGGGAGCGGCCCTGCGGGGCACAATTCTGTTGTGTAGCGCTACAAAATGCTTCCGCTGACATCGACCTCGGGGCATGTTGGTGCATCTTCGATCAAGTACGCAGCGGCGTCTGTCCTGGCGGCACTACTAGTAGGGCGATGATAGGGAATTTTGTGTGCAAGTAGCTCTTGTACCGAAGCATGCGAGCTTGGCAAAAGCTTTTCCAATAGATTTTGTGGGATTTTCAGCACTTCTGCTCTCCCTTTGGGCTCCATAAAGGCTGGCGGAGGCGCGGGCGGGCTGGGCGCATGAAAGAGCGGGCTTACGAATTTTTTTTCGTAAGTCACATTTATCACAGGGCCTCGTACGAAAGGTTCAATTCGTAAGATGATGTCACACCCCAAAGGGGCTTACGAATTGAACGTAATACTAGTATTACTACAGTAGGTAAAATAAGTCACGTGTCACCCCCAGTGTCGATTTGATCGCAATAGACAGTAGGCCAATCAAGATCTTTCGCAACTTGAACTCTTGATTAAATCGACAGGTACAGTATGTACATAAACCCTAAATACGGCTGATGGTTGCGCAACCCGTAACCGTGCATGCAGGGTAGGAAGAGGTGTCACTGTCAGATCTCTGGGCCGCGAAACACGGGATTTGCCGATGTACCAAACTAGTGCCGGAAATTTCCTTGGTCCGCATCATGCCGTACCCTTGCTTCACCGTCGGCCACCAATGCAGCAGCCGTGGGCTACGGCTTCATTCATCAGCCCCCTCTTCCCATTCCATGAGCAACTACACCATCGACACTCAATCTTTCGAAACCTACTATGACACCGCGCTCCTGTCGACTTTCGGGACGTGTGTAAGCATTAAGCATCTTGTCTTTTCATTGTAGGCATCCTGAACAACGCACAGACGCAGCTCCTCTTATTCGGTACGTCCAATGACCAGGAGTGCATCTAGCTGACGATGAACAATCCTCTTCCTTCAATCTTGCGCAGGGATCCTCCTAGTTCTGCTTTTTAACACTACATACCTTCTGCACACCCCGGTATGCGCCAGTCGAGGCTGGCTCGTTGCTGCGACATGCGCAATGGGCCTATTCGCAGCGCTGCATCTCGCACTGCAAATTGCCGGCACTGTGCTTTCCTGGCGGTTTTTCTACTTTGGGGTCCAGGGGGACGCCGCACGCGCGTTGAGCATGCTGAACCGGGGAGCTGTTTTGAAAATTGTGAATGATTCTCTTGTCGTCGCGAACAAGTGAGTGTGTTCGTTCTCTTTGTATCATGATTCAAACCAATTATTAGCACAGTGACCGATGGCATATTCGTAAGGCACCCTCTATATCGTGCTGCTTCTTGACCTCCCTGAAATTGGCAGATTTATCGCTGCTACGTCATCTGGGGTCGGACGTTAAAGTCGTGATCGTTCCAGCGCTATTACTGAGCTGGTACCGGTAAGAAGTACTCCCCAGGAGGACTGGGTAGCTGCAGGTATAACTAATGCATTCACAGTCATAGGTTCTTTGGGCACACCCCCGCCCAATCAAGTAGGCCGCTTAGGTGACTACCGCTGGTGTTTGGGATGCTTAACTTGACGACGAATTTGATGCTCATGGCGCTGACTGGTACATTTTCAATTCTGATTGTGCCATGTTTCCCTCTCAGCCCTGTTTATTTTGCTTGCAGCCGGACGTATTTGGTGGATACGACGCGACGACGTCGCTTCGGTATTAGAACCCTCCGCTACGCGCACATATGACACCGTCCTCGCCATGATGTACGGCGACGCTTTATATGACGTCTCTCTGCGCACGACCAACTCACGATCGGTGCTCTGATCCAGATTGGAATCCGCGCCATCAACTGCATCAGCATCATCCTGTTCCTCACTGTGGCGCGTTTGAACAAGCATAATTCCTTGGCGGCAATCAGCGTGTTCCGAGCAGTTATACCGCAAATTATGGTGCGTGCAACTGTGCACTTTCCTAATCCTTTGGCAGACCATGACCTTTTGATGTTCGCGGCCCTTTGCAGAACATCGCTCCGATATTGATCCTCGCTCGAGTTGGCTCTGGGCGTAGTGTTGGTGACAAACCATTTCGTCAGGGCACTGGACTCTAGCCGTTGGAGATTTGATCAGCAGCAGAGCGTAGTGATGCGTCCGGCCAATAGCAGCCAGCCCGAGTTTGGTTGACCAGGAGTTTGAAGGACCCGGAAAGTAGTAGAATATTCTAATAAGAATAAGATTTTTAATAGGTATAATTATAGTAGCTAGTTTGTAGGCTCCTTACGGGTTTTACCCAGTGGTCTAACAGCTTTCGGTTAAATTCCCTACACTAGGAGCTCTCATTGGGGGGTTTCAGAATTAGAAAATGAGGTCCAACTTCTGCTCCAACTTGCATCCCAACTTTACGAACACGAGATCGGAGTTGGACCAAGCACCCAACCTGATGTCCAACTTTTGGTCCAACTTCATGCTCCAACTTTCCGTTCAACTTTGGCTAATCCGTTTCTCAGGCCAGTATCACAGTACTGGGGTTTTTCATTCAAATCGACAGGGGGGTGACGCATGACCCTTTTTTCTTTTCAAGTTCGACATTTCGACACCGGCCAAAATTTGCGTGACCCCCGAAATTTCAACATTTCCTTCAAAAATTTTCGCTTTTTTTGCGTCTTTCAGGCCATTTTAGGAATATGGGTCAATACAACATTCCATAGATGTGCGACCGTCGATTGCATTTTTGAGGCAGGGACTTGATGGTTTTTCACTGCGTTCCGAGGTCCGTAGACAGACCCTGTTTACGTGAGGCTACGTCAGTCTACATCAGTTTACTACGTAAACTGAGTGTGTCTATCCCACGTAGACTATTTTTGGCTACGTGGGTCTATCGTCGGTCTACATCTGTCTACCCCGGGTAGACTATGTGTGTCTACCACTGTCCCTACTCCCAGGGACTCCCTGCCGCCCTTCCGCCTCCTCTGGTGTCTCGATTGTGCTCGGGCACTAAACACTATTCGCCCGACGCCGTGGCGCATTCCGTAAGGCAGGGTAAGGCGTGATGCCCGTGATGTGGCAGCTGTCAGGGCGTGCTCGGCGCAGTCTTTGCGAACGTCGAGCCAACCTCCATAGGTATAGTAGTAGGTAGTCATGTTTATAATGTGAAGTAGTGTGGCTTCATGAGAAAAATTAACTGACCAAGAAAATGCAAATTTTTACTGACCCACCCGTCATGTCAGCTCAGATTACTCGGAACTGCCACATCACGGGCATCACCGCCTTACGTTGCCTTACGGAATGTGCCACGGCGTTGGCATTTAGTTAGCATTTAGTGCTCGACACAGTTCCGCAAACAAGACTGAGAAACCAACCCGCCAGCAAGGGGTGTAGACCATGTAGACAAGGTACATCTAGCTCAAAGTCTGTCTACATCTGTCTACGGGGATAGACTAACCCTTGGTCTACAGACCCTCGGAACGCAGTGTTTGGCGCTGTTTTGACAATCGGTTTTTACCAAACCTGCGGGGCTCTGACTCAGAGCCCGACCCGCAGCACGGGCACGAGTCAGGGCTGGAAGCCCGACACCACCCGTGGCCAACGATCACCCTGAGTCGTCGAGACTTCGGCCGCGTGTACGACACGAGTGCCACTACAAAGACTTTGGACCTTTCTCATCGCGGCCCTAAGCCATTCCGGATGGCCGACTGTGGCGTCAAGTCACATTTGATGGTAGTAGTAGTAGTAGTAGTAGTAATTTTATACACAGAATGGTCCAAACACTGAACACTGTGTTCCCAAAAGTATCCCAGCGCGCACAAGCCTCTCGCGCCTTCGTTTTGGACTCCAACCCCTCAACTTGACGAGCTATTCACTATCAGAACGTCTATCAAAAGCCAAGGTAACTGGAGCATAAAAAGAAATTAGTCAGTACTCTGCGATTGGATCATCCAATGTAACGGGAGGGCAGGAATGAGCATAGGAGTCGACTCGAAAATTTCCGTGACTCCAAATGCGTATTTTGCAACCAATGAGATTGTGTGCCTATAGGATATCATGCGGGTAAAGAATTCCAGGATTGGCATGGAGTAACACCAGGTCCGCACTCGCCGTGCATTGCAGCAGCGCGTGTTCCGGCGACTCAATTTCGGCCTTACAGAAACGGCATCTCAAATTTCGATCAATACGCGGTCGGCGGTGTTCGACCCATCGTAGCCGCTCCAGGGCAAGGCAGTGGCTGGACAGAAGGAGGCGCGTCAGCGCTTTTCGGTGCTTCGGATTTACCACACTAAGGTAATGTCGGAAGCATAACTCTTTCTGTATTGGTGCACTATCTTTCTCTGGTTCCAGCCTCCCTCGCAGGAGGTACAGTTTCGGGGAGTTAGGATCATGATTGACCATTGGAGGTACGCACGAAGACCGGCATTGACAGACTTGATGACAGCATCAACCATCTGCGGCGTGATGGTTGAAAGAGGGGGAAGCACTATGTTGAATGGCAGGTTGTGGATCACGTATCGTAGATCCATTGCCCATGATGCTTTGCCGTCATCTGACAATTCTACCGAGTCATCACTCGCCACCCTGACATATCTGTCAGCTTTTAGTGTGGCGAGATATCTCAGGTGTGTAAGAGCCAACGTAACTCGCCTAAATCAGTGGTACAAGACCAGTTTCGGTAAACAGCAGCTGTCATTGAGCGCTTGTTTAAGCCTAGAAGCGCGGCGTAAAAAGTCGTTCTGTACATCCTCAAGTGGCTTCAGGAGGTCTGGATCCACATCGAGGCTAATTCACAGCCATGTGTTAGGTGGGGATCGACCAGTGCCATGTACAGCTTGCATGCCTCCCAGACAGGGAGAACTCCGACCATAGATTCTAAGCCCAGGAGCGTCTCCGCAATTGCCCTCGCCTTGCTTGCCTTTTTGGAGTAGTGATCTTCGAAGATATTTCTTTTTGTGGAATTCAGATTGAACCCGACATACTTTGCCGTCTTGACTATTGTAACCGCATCGTTGCCGAAACGGAATATTGGCAGTCTCCTCGGAATGGAGCCCAGAATCATCAACAGTGATTTGATTGTGTTATTATCATGAAGTTAATGCTGCACCATTTCCACAGTGCATTCATCTTCCTCTGTGCGCCATCCGGGGTCAACGAGATGAGAATAACATCATCGGCCTGCTCCAGGTTTGTAATGAATATCCCCGCAAGTAGAATATCTGCGGTTGCATCCGAGAGCAGTTTGAAGTCCGAAAGATACAGTGTCCAGAGGATCGGGGAGGTCGTCTCCAATGAGAATCCCCAGAAGTGCACGGAACAATGTTGATGTTTCTGACTCATGTCGGACTATATATACCATCCGCTTATAGAGCATGCGAAGCCAGTCAAATATAGGGCCGCCTGCCCCTGCTCCACGCATTTTTAACCATAGTGTTGCCTGGTCTGTGGAGGGGAAAGCATTACTCAAGTCTGCAAAGACGACATAGAGAGGTACTCCCATTGCGCGTGCCCGATCAATAGCACAGCGAAGAATGAACATGTTATCATTAGTGTGATAACCTTCGCGAAATGTGTTCTGTGAGTTTGACAACATCCCGACGGCCATACACCATCTGGTGAGTCGCATGTGGATCAGCAAGGTGACGAGTTTTAGGAAGCAACTCTCAAGACCAATTGTACGGTAGCTATTCGGGTCCGACTTGGGTTTGCCACACTTCAGCAGTCCAACTAATACTGTCAAAAGCCATATAGAGGGTGCGTCATTTCCGTGAATGCAGCGGTTGACTAGATCACACAGAGCATCATTTTCGAGGTCACAGACATCGGCATAACTCTTCTGATCATAGCCTCGGGCACTTGTAGGCGGGGTTGCCGAAGATGATCCTTTGCCTCTCCCATCTCTTCTTCAGAGAAGGGGTCGAAAATATGAGGTCAGGACTCACATCAACGGTGCGTCGGGCATCGCATTATTGAGTGACTGGTTGAGATCAAAGCGCTCTTTATCGAATGATTCCGGCATTGGGAGTACCGGATTCATGCGGGTGACGAAGACATCTTTCAATGCCTCGGCAGAGAATCCTGACTGAGGACGCTTTGGGGTCATCATTCCCTTTGCTACTTTCCAGAAATCCCTTTCTGTCTTAGCTTCCAACAGTTTTTACGTGTTCGAGCTGGAGAGCTAAAAGGGCTGGGCGGCCCGCGATGTGCCGTTAGATTAGACTTGTGATCTGCTCCTGGAGCGTGCAAGGCAGCCTTCAAGGCTTTTGGAAGGGCACGGTACAAGACTTTAGGGTCCGAAAATAGAGGGGCCTTGTCATTCACGGTGTTGCCTAGCGGAATGACGGCCAAGGGTATGTAATTTGGGACACACAATTTTCGGGCTCCCTCTTTTGCAAGGGCATCAGCGGCATCGTTATGTACATTCCCGCTATGACCTTTGACTTGTATGAAGACAATTGATGCTCAGCGTGCCTTGATGAGTGCAGCAATTTCTCTGAACAAGTCGCCGTTGATGTATTTCCAACCGTGAGAAGCTTCATCTGTGTTGGAAATTTCTAAAATCCATGACAAGGCCTTATTGGGCCTTATAAGGCGGCAAGATCGGCCGGCACAATTAGACGCTTATAAGATAAGCCAAGCATAATAAGATCAGATGCTCTGATGATGGCTGATCTTATCATGTCTTATCAGGCCTGTTAAGCAGAGGCATCCCTCACAACGAAAAAGTTATCTTGTCATACACTCCTTGCTTGACCATCTGATACATCAACCTTTTCTTTCACTTGACTGTTACATTTTGCTGACTTGGTTACTGACCAGTAGGTTTCTAGCGACTTGTTTACTTACTGTTACTATTACATTTTTACTGACCATTAGATTTCTACTGACTACGGTACTTATCGTTACATTTTTACTGACCAAGTTACTTACTACACTAAATTACTTGTTGACTCCGGGATTTGAACGGTTGACCTCAGATGTACATCACGTGACTTACGCGCGGGACACAAAACCACTACACTAAGCACGCTTTTATATATGAGGAACGGACGTGCATTTTATATACTCCTTTTCGGGCTTGAGCAGATTTCAACCTCTATTCACCCAAACTAACTCAACCTCTTTTGATTTACCACAGCCTGAGAGTATGGAACAAGTGCACAACATGCAATAACAAGCTGCAGTAGAGTAGAACAAGACCCAAATCCAAGAAAAATTACTGAACGAGCACACAAAGTTATTGAAAGCATCAATAAGCCACAAACCGCCTGTACTGACGAAGTTAAGATAAGTCTGTACCCATAGCCGCTATAACCATTAACAAATAAACAAAGTTAGCCTCACCACGCACACATCTACTCCTCCTCGAGCGGCTCATCCCTTGTATTCCACCTCCAGTAGTGCCCGTGCCGTGGGTCGGACACAGCCATCATGTTCTCCGTGTTGGACATCTGTGCCGTGATCTCGGGGACAGAGACAGCGCAGTACTGCGCTGAGCTGCACGTGGTGAGCGGTGCGAAGGCTGTCATGAAGAAGTGCAACTGCAGGAAGGGCACCATTTCACCGCGAGCTTGCATAAGTCCAAGTTGGGCTGCCGGGGAAGCACAGGCATATCGTGATGCTGGACATGACGACGCTGGTGAGGTTGTTGAGGTCACTGTACGTCGGCGTCGAGAGCTTGAGCATGCGGAAGCAGATGTTGTACAGCACCTCGTCGTCGATGCAGATCTCATCCGAGTTCTCGACGAGCTGCTGCACAGAGAGGGTCGCATTGCAGGGCTGTATAATGTTGTGAGCATGAGAAAAGAAAGGGAAAAAGAAGGGCCCCCACCTCGACAACAGTGTCGGACACCTTGGGACTGGGCACGACGGGATATGTGCACATCATACGGTCGTGATACTCCTCACGGATCTTGGAGATGAGGAGGGTGCCCATGCCGGAACCAGTATCGCTCCCGAGGGTGATTTGGAAGCCTAGAAGTTGTGTCACTCAGGAGGAGGCAAATAAAGCGGTGTAACGTACCCCGGAGGGTCGGTGCCCTCGGCCTCTTTGCGCACGACGTTGAGAACTGAGTCAACGAGCTCGGCGCCCTCGGTCGAATCTATCATGCAATGAGATTACATAGATAGATGAAACAAAGTCACTCACATCCCTTCACCCAATTGTTCCCCGCACCACTCTGGCCGAAGACAAAGTTATTGGGGCAGAAGAGGGTGGGTGCCCAGAGGGCCCGAGCAGACCGAGTCCATGGTGCCAGGCTCGAGATCAATCAAAACCACGCACGGGACGTACTTGTTCTCGCTGACCTCATTGTAATAGACTGAGATGCGCTCAAGCTGACGATCGTCCCGTGGGCGCAGTGCGCCGACAGCACAATGTTCAGGATCCGCTCGACAAAGTACGCTGAGCTATTGCGCTGGATCTTCTGGATCTCCTCCTCGACGTCCTTCATCGAGATCTGGTGGTGGAAGATGGCTGCGACAGTGAGGAAGCGCCCAGACAGCAGGTCGGTGGCGGTCATCGTGTTCTTCGAGTCGAATCTGCACGGTGAGAGATGGTGCGGTACTGTGTGCTCCCGTTCGCCAAAATGCCGGGCATGAAGAAGTGTAAATGGGGGAACGCACTGGGGGTGGGGAATCAGGATGACAAGCCGTGGAATTAAAGAGAACAGACCAAGGCTTGCGCAGATCCAAGTTGAGCTGTCCGGGGAAGCGGAGGCAGGTGGTGATGCTAGACATGACGTTGGAGACAAGGACATCGTGCATCGGGCAAACACTGCTACACCGCCGGTCCGCAACTTCGAGTGGGGATCACACGTGCATGCGCACTCGCACCTGGGCAACTTCAACTCTCTTGGCGGGGGCTGATGGCCATACCGATGTCCTGGGGTGACACTCCGAGTCGTCTCCCACTGCGTCTGTGTTCGCTTCTTCCCCCCCAGGGCCGAGTATCAAGCCCTACACCCTGGTGCCAACATACATCCCCACACCCCTCCCCGCCGCCCCCGAGTCTCGCCCCGGCTCCGACTATTCGCACTCACTCTCGCCTGATTCACATAGCTCGAGCGCAAGCAGGGCCGGGAACGCCCCGCTCTCCTTCCCAATGCTGAGCCCGATGCCGTGTGTGAACGTCAACACCGGCCCGCGCGTGCCCATCTCGCTTCACATGCGCGCTGGGTCGCTCCCCATTCAGCTTGTCTCGTCACACCTGCACCCCGCCAACCTGCACAGCACCGTCAGCCCGGCAAGCATGTGCGCGAGAGCTGCACCTGGACGCACACTGGTTACACGTCCGCCCCACCCAGCTCAGATCGCGGCATGGTTGCAGGATGGGAAGGGCGTGGCAACGAGGAGGCGGTTGTGGGCGGTGGCAAGGCGGAGGCAGGACGTAACAGGCAGGCCAATATGGCCGCGGGTGCTGTGGCGTGGTTGACGAAAGACACGCGTGGCGGGGCGGAGTGGAGGCGGGCAAGGGGAGTCGGTGTAGCAAGGTGGAGACAGGATGGGATGGGCGTGACAGCATGGAGGCGCGCGGGTGTGGCTGCGGGAAAGGAGCGGGGCTGCAGTGTAAGGCCGGGCAAAGCGGCACGATGTGGAGCCGTGCGGGGAGATTGCAATACAAGGAGGGCATGCAGGAGGGCACTACGGGGGGAGACGCAGAAGCGGGAAGTGGAGGTGGCGCTGTGGTGCCGTGGCGAGTCCGCAGGGCAGCATGCAACGGGGTGCGTGATGCGGGCGGCGAGCGGCGGGTGGGGGTAGAGGGCGGGGTGGAGCCGGGGCGCGGGTGTACACGTTGGGTTGTGTGGCTGTGGGAAGTGGATGCGCGGCTGTGGGAAGTGCGTGCGCGAGCAGAGCCAGTACGCAGCCCACGCACACCCCCCTCATGCGCCCGGGATCTCGCCCCTCCTGGGGACCTTAGGCTCGCGTGCCCCGCATCTGAGTTTGAGTTTGAGGCCGAAGCAGGTGTGGATGGCGACAGGGAAGGAGGGGTGTCTGCAACTTGAGCGTGTAGTAGCAGGTGCCGTACAGCACCTCTCGTCCGAGTCTTCCACAAGCCGGTGCACGGACAATATTGCGTTGTAGGACTACATACACGTCAGGGGAATGCCATGCATAAATCCAGACAATTGTGCGCACCTCGACGACGGTGTTGGAGACCTTGGGCGACGGCACGACACCGTAAGTTGCATCTCGCAGATTTTGAAGATGACGAAGAGCATGCCCATGCCAGAGCGGAAGTATTGGCAGATGAGGTGGCGGGCCTAAACCAGCCTCACGCTACACGTGATATCCCCGAACGGATTGAAGATTAATATGCTGTCTCTCCGGTTTGGGAGTACATTTTGTTACTTGCTATGCCTCTGACTGCCCAGAAAATGGATTTGAACATGATCTTACAAGACCATTACAATCCACAGACGGGCTTGTAAGGAGGCAGCGCAACTGATAAGAAGCTGCTTTGCTTGTGTTTATCTTACAAGGGGCCGATAAGGATCTTATCAGACCGTTGCCTTATAAGGCTGCTCGGATTTTTCCGACATGGTGCGGACAGCAATGGTCTCCATCGTGTACTCGGAGTCGGACAAGATATGCAGAGTCTGGTCTGGATAAGCGCATCAAAGTGCGCTCAGCACAGCATAGACTTCCCCATGGTTATTCGTCTAGTTATCTGGGACATGAAGCGCAATGTTCCATGGGTGATTCGGCCCCCAGTACACACCGGCGCCGGCCGAGGCATTTTCCCTGCCATTGTTGAGGCAAGAGCCATCAACGTATACTTCAAGCGGGGTGGTACATGCAGTGACTGAGCCGTAGAGCTTCACAAGTTTCTGGACCGGTGTAAGTTTTGAGTTGAGGAGCTGTATAAACCTCCGGTCCATCTCGCTTGCAGTTGGAAGTGCCTCAGATTGTTTGGGCGACGTAGGCAGTGGGCGAGACAGGTGAGACGCGGGCTTACGCTGCAGGACTTTATGTCCGGGATCGGCGGTTGGTACAGTCGAGGTAGATATAAATTCGACGACTAGTCCGGCATGGTCAGATTGAGTTTCATCTTGTTCAAGAATCTCAAACGACTTAATCCGAGCTATAACAGCTGGATTGCCGATGACATAGTCTACCACGGCGTTTCCTTGAGGCTGAAAGGATGTGTAGCCACTATTATTTGGGCCGAGGGTAGAGTTGCCATTCAAAATCTCGAAGTGGTGATCTTTGCAGAACCGGACAAGACCGCGTCCCCTTGAGCTCAGAGGTTTATCCAAGTCCGGACTAATTCGCTGAGTTTGGGCAGAGCCGCCTTCATCTCCAGTGCGTGTGTTGAGATCTCCAAAGGCGAGGACAGGTTTCCCAGTGACGGTTTCAACAATTTTTGCCAGGGGTCGCAATCTGCCCAACCTCGGTAGCTACTTTGCTTGGGCAGGATGTACGCATTTAAAATGAAGAGATCATCAATTTCGATGAACCATGAGGTTAGGTGCAGCGAGGTTATTGTGAACGTCGATCCCCAGATTTTCGTCCGTGATAGATACGACGCCACCCCAGGGACGCTTGAATGAATTGGGGTAGTTACGGGATTGTGCCCACATTTGCAAGCCGCGGGTATGTGCAGGGTCTCATGTTGGTGACGCCGCAAATGGGACTCTTGAATTAGGGAATATGATATGAGGAGAGGCGGGTGGAGAAAGTCGGGCAGGACAGTCTAAGTGGTAGATCACCATCAATATTCCAGCTTTGAATCCGGATTGTATTGCAGTCTACGTGTGGAGTACATGAACATCGGTAGGACTACTTGTACTAGTACAGGTGCGGGTACTAGAGAGACAATGTCCGTGTTCTTTTGGTAAGCCGCCTGCCCCTGCTAGTTTCCCGAGCTAAACACTGTGGTGACCTTCTCGTATCCTGGGGCAGGGCCGTTTGCTCACCCGTTCACGAACTGGATGGCGGAGACGTTGGTGGGGAAGAACGCGGTGACATACCGGTTGTTCTTGGGGATACGCTTCGCATAGAGGTCCTTCACCGCATTGGCGTCGATGGTGTTCGCCCGGGGCATGCGCGTGATCAGGCCGCACACTTGGCCCGAGATGTCCTTGCCCCAGTTAACGGGGCCGACTTCAACGGCAGTGTTCTGGTGGGCAGAGACGGAGGGTGGTGCATCGGGGACAGAGCTGGGGCCCGCCGTGGCCGTGGCGTGATAAGCAGGGATGGCCGGCGGGGGGTTGGGGACACCCCCGGCTGGGTAAGGCTGGTACGCGGTGGTGTTGTAAGTAGGGGTGGGCTGTGGGGCGTCAGGGACACCGCCCGCCACAGCTGAGTACAGGTGATACACGCGGGCGTGTCTGCAGCTGGGTACGGGTGATAGGCGGCGGGCGCATCCGCAGCTGGGTACGGGTGATACGCAGCGGGGGCATCCGCAACTGGGTACAGGTGATACGCAGCGGGGGCATCCGCAGCGACTGGGCCGGCATTGAGTGTGATGGAAGGCAGTGGGTTGGCGGGGACGATTGTCGACGCTGTGATGCCTTGACAGTGGGGGAAGACGTTGTTGGAGTGAACAGGGGTGTTGTCGGCGTTGCGCTTGCACTTAGCTGCAGAGACCTGGCCGGCGTCGACAATGGAGCGGAGGGAGCAGATCTCACCGCGCATGGTGCTGATAGCGTCGACAGACGCATTGTTGGCATCGAGAAGGGCACGGAAGGTCGGATGGGCCAGCATGTCCTTCACAGTGAAGGTTCCCGTGGTGGCGGGGCCGTGGCCAGCAGCGACGATGTCGTCGGCCAGCTTTTTGAGGTGAGCAGTGGTGTGCGAGTACTTGTCCTCGGCGTCGGCGATGTGGCCCTCGATGCGCGCGGACATTGCGCCTATATTGGCATCGAGGCATTTAATGCCTTTGTGCAAGTCGTCAGTCAATTGTATGTCATACGAAGAGCGAAGTTGCACACCTGCAGCGGCAGCTTCACTCTTGCCCGATGGTGCAGTCTTGAGAGCCGTGGTACCGCTCGGGGTGGGGCCGGGCGGCAGCACTGGCTGGTTTTTTGCCCTTGGCGGCAGGGGTGGAGGGGGCGGAGGTATCGAGCAGCGAGTTGATGAGCGAGTCGGTGGACACAGTCTCCTGACGGCTCAGCATGGTCGTAAAGGACGCGTTGGTCTGGCCAGACATGGAGCGAGAGGAGGAGGAGATGGGGGCTGGCACATCGCCTTGAGTTTCCGGCACAGCCGGGGGAGGATGGGCAACGGGACGTGGTACGGTGGCGATGGAGTTAACGACGGGCAAAAGCTGGGAGTCCATGAGGGAGGATTTTTAGTGGGGTGATCACTGCAGACTTACCCCCAGCCACCGGTCACGAAACGTGGACGCGCCCCAGATGATGGCGCGATGACGGCGATGCGCACGGTATGGCTCAGAGGGGCAGCGATGGATGCGATGGATGCGATATGGATGCGATGGATGCGATAAGATCGATACGATAGGGTGCAAGAGCGTAGCAAAAAACGAAAAACAAGGACTGCGAGATTCGAGAGACGGGGGGCAGTCGCACGGAGGAGTGGTCGTAGTCGTGGAGAACAAAGAGACGATTCGCTGGCAGGCTGTGGGCTGTGTGCGTGGTGATTGGACAGCGGTGATAGTCGGATTGGCACAGAGATGGTACGTAGCAGCCAAAGTATTTTTATTATTAGCGAAGTTTTGGTACCAACTCCTTGTTCACGGAGCGGGGGTGGTCAGAATCGAATCACCTTGCGTTAGGTGCTGCTATCTATGAGCAAGAGCACGTTTAACGGGGTTTTCAAGGGATTTCAGAATTCGATA
>JARKIC010001591.1:0-109592 GCA_029378375.1 Mycena olivaceomarginata
AGGCTGGAGGTGGGCATCCATCCTTGCCGCATATGTAGAATTCGACGCGTAGCGATGCGCATGCGGTAACGGCAGGAAGTTATTTGATGAAAGGGAGGAGCTCCACCGGGCGCGGGGCGCGGCGGCAGCGGGGCGCACAGTTCGGTCTCTTGCCAGGGACATACATAGCCGACCTTCTTCCGTCTGCTTCCCCATAACCTCCCGTTTCGAGCGCGTCGTCAAGCTTCGATTGTTGGGGGGGTGGACTTTCTGAAGCCTCTGGGGCCGTTTAGGACCCGTGCCTTATACTATTGGGGCAGTATACAGTGTCGTATGCTGCAGCTGGGGTGGGAGAATGAAGCTTCCTGGCGCGATTCTTTGCTGGTTGACGCGAAGGAGGCGCAGAGGCGCGAAGCGGATAAGGGGGCGGCGCATGGCATTAATCGTGGTTGTAGCCCGCAGGCCTTGGGTAGCCTCAAGAGGCGAGCTCACGCGGCGCTAGAATGGACAGATAGACGTACGTACTTAATTTGAGTAAGAACGATCCGGCTCAGTCGCCACTGATAGAGAAGATTATTCATGTCAAACTTTCGGCAGCTGCCGCGCGTCGTACACATTGTCCTCCCCTTTGGTCCTCCCCTCACCATGTCGACTTCTACATCCTCCAAGAGCACAGGAACTCGAAAGAATCTTGCTTCTGGGCTCACCAGACTCAGCAATGAAGCTATTCCGGTACTCAGGCTTGCCAAGGAATGTGTCACCGGCATCGGCACCCCTGGACCGGAGGCCGCACTTGGTGGTGTCCTTGCAGTGGCGGAAATGATTCGAGTGCGTGACTTTGTCCTCTATATGGCAAGCTTTATTATCCACACCTATGTACCAGGATATGCAATCCAGCAAGGACGATCTAGCCAAGCTGAAACCACATCTGGGGGAATTAATCAAGATTGACACGTTGAGCTGTGATGGTGAACTCAAAAAGCGCCTGACTGAGCTGGCATTGTAAGTTCCATTACTTGAAACATAAGTTCAGAGTTAATTCCTTGTTTCTGGATTGCAGAAAGCTGGAACCATCTGTTGATGAATGTGAATCATTGGCAGCAAGAGTGGTATCAAACAAATGATGAAGGGCAAGAAGTACAAGGATCGGATTCAAACCTTAAGGGATGGCATAGCAAGCAACATCCTAGAATTTACTGTGTGTAATCCCATTGTTTGGCAGCATGTTCTAATATTTTTTTCCTTAGTTCTATGGATCCATTTCAGTTGAGAAATTGGTCAAAGACTTGGTCAATACAGGTATACATATCTTGTCCACTCCATTATCTGAACAATTATTCATCTTGACTTTTAATTTACCAAATGCTAAACTTGCATTAGTTGAACACATTGTGAAAGCTGTGGATGAAGGGAAGGCTGAGTGTATGTACTTGAGATCTATCTCAGGTCCATTAGCTAACATGCATTGCATCAGCCAAAGAGATCAAAGGAACTGTCAATGAAACCAGGACAACTCACTGCCAAGGCAGTGGTTTCCAAATAACCAATAACTACATCTATGGTGCGAGGGAAATTGATTGTGATGCTAAAAAAGTTTTGACTTTTCTCAGGTGGTCAAGGAGGCAGTGGTGGGGGAGGAGGTGTACAGGGGGGTGCTGGGGGTACTGGAGAGGGCCCTACTGTGCAATTTACTTCTGTAGTGCATGCAACTCAAAAGGCTGAGTGTATGTACTTACATGATATTTGTCTCTGGTCTATTTGCTAACATGTCTTTGTATCAGTCAAAGAGCTCAAAGGAACTGTCGATGAAGCTAAAGGCCAGCGTATGTACTCAATATCTATTCTCAGAGATGTTAACTAATTCAACAAAGAACTCATTGCAAAGCTCAAATATGTCTCAGCTCACTATAATGCTGAAAATACCCCAGACAAATGCTGCCAGGGACACGGAAAGACATAATTAACAATCTAATCACTTGTTTGACCTGCTTGACTTGCTGCTCAGATGGATCTCAGAGGATTGTCATGCTCAGTGGCTCTGCAGGCTCTGGCAAATCAACCATAGCCAAGACAATTGCTATTGAACTTGAAAAACGGAAATGTCTAGCAGCATCATTTTTCTTCTCTCGGAACTACCAGGAGCGCAGATTGATTACTAGTCTCCCAGTCACCTTGGCATATCAGCTTGCATGTTATAGCTCCAGCTTCAAAGATCTCCTTGTGAAAATATTGGATGAAAATCCAAAAATCCTCGGTGCAGCAGCAGAAGAGCAGTTTGAGCATCTTGTTGTAGGAATACTGGCTGAAATGCCATCTTGCACAACCCCTTGGATTATTTGTTTGGATGCACTGGATGAGTGTGAAAAAGACCACCAGCAGGATTGTGGACGGGATTGCAGATATCATAAACAGGATCGTGGTCAGATTTTTCTTGGATGGCTGTCAGACAGCATCAACAGAATACCTTTTTACATCCGGTTCCTTTTGACAGGTCGTCCAGATGTTCCATCCTACCTCAGGCATGATGATTTATCTTCAATGATGCACAAAGTCCTCCTAGATGAAATTGACAAATCAACTGTCAGTAAGGACATCCATCTTTATGTCCATCATCACCTTGATGGAAGTACATGGAAACCAAAGGATTGTTGGAAGGCTCGGACCCAAGATATAGATATTATCACACATCAGGCTGATGGCCTCTTTATCTATGCTGCAACTGCAGTTCGATACATCCAGCAAAGATCACCCAAAATTCCCCCAGGGATATCTATGAAGCATCTTAAATCAGGCCTTGGCCATGGTTTGAACCATTTGTACTTCCAAATTGTCAATGAGGCTATTCCAGATCCTGGGACTGATGCTGCTTGTCAAGAGCAGTTTGAAAAATCCATGGAGGTACTGGGCACAGTGTTTAATTTACTGGAGCCGCTGGATCTGCATGCTCTTGGAGATTTGCTTAACATGCAAAGTAATGAAATTGAAAACATATTGACCCTTCTAAGTGCAGTGATTGGCATTCCAGAGGATGATCAAGGCAAAGTACAGCTGAGACACCTGTCATTTAGAGAGTTCATGACAGTCCAAGTACAAGAGCAACGGCCAGATCTTCTATGTGGAACACAAGAACAGCAGCAACTTCTAGCATCCAATCTGATCCACATCATGGATAATGAACTGAGGTTCAATATATGTGATCTACCAACATCCTACAAGAGGAACAGAGATATATCTGATCTTCAGGTCCGAGTAAAAAAGTACATCTCCCATTGTCTGCAATATTCATGCCACTACTGGGTGGACCATCTTGTAGCAACAACTTTCAACTCTGAGGCTGTCACCAGAGCAGAAGACTTTCTGGATCAAAATTTTTTGTTCTGGCTTGAAGTCATGAGCCTTTGTGGTTGGGTACCAAATGGTCTTGGGGCTCTGTCAAAGCTCATGATTTGGGCAGAGGTGAGGAAATGGTGTATTGTCTGTAATACGGGACTAAAAATATAGCCTGTTAGGATCGCAGCATCTTTCCATTTCTTGAAGATGCGAGAAAGTTCATTGGGATCTTTCAACCAGCAATTACAGAGAGCACACCTCATATCTATATATCGGCATTGCCACAAGCACCTAGAGAGTCAACTGTGAGGAAGTATTTTCACAAACAATTTTCTCAGCTACTGTCATGGCAACAAGGACAGTGGAGTGGGTGGCCAGCAATGTTAATGAGGCTTACAGGTCACACAAGCTCAGTTCAGTCAGTGACCTTCTCCCCAGATGGGAAGCACATTGCCTCTGGCTCTTCTGACAACACACTGCGCATCTGGGATGCCCAGAGTGGCACTGCTGTTGGTGAGCCTCTTGAGGGCCACACACACTCAGTTTTTTCAGTGGCCTTCTCCCCAGATGGGAAGCACATTGTCTCTGGCTCTTCTGACAAGACACTGCGCATCTGGGATGCCCAGAGTGGCACTGCTGTTGGTGAGCCTCTTGAGGGCCACACACACTCAGTTTTTTCAGTGGCCTTCTCCCCAGATGGGAAGCACATTGTCTCTGGCTCTTCTGACAACACACTGCGCATCTGGGATGCCCAGAGTGGCACTGCTGTTGGTGAGCCTCTTGAGGGCCACACAAACTCAGTTTGGTCAGTGGCCTTCTCCCCAGATGGGAAGCACATTGTCTCTGGCTCTTATGACAAAACACTACGCATCTGGGATGCCCAGAGTGGCACTGCTGTTGGTGAGCCTCTTGAGGGCCACACAGACCCGGTTTTGTCAGTGGCCTTCTCCTCAGATGGGAAGCACATTGCCTCTGGCTCTGAAGACTGCACACTACGCATCTGGGATGCCCAGAGTGGCACTGCTGTTGGTGAGCCTCTTAAGGGCCACCCACGCCCAGTTTTTGTCAGTGGCCTTCTCCCCAGATGGGAAGCACATTGTCTCTGGCTCTGAAGACTACCCACTGCGCATCTGGGATGCCCAGAGTGGCGCTGCTGTTGGTGAGCCTCTTGAGGGCCACACAGACCCAGTTGTGTCAGTGGCCTTCTCCCCAGATGGGAAGCACATTGTCTCTGGCTCTGAAGACTGCACACTGCGCATCTGGGATGCCCAGAGTGGCACTGCTATTGGTGAACCTCTTGAGGGCCACACAGACTCGGTTTGGTCAGTGGCCTTCTCCCCAGATGGGAAGCACATTGTCTCTGGCTCTTATGACAAAACACTGTGCATCTGGGATGCCCAGAGTGGCACTGCTGTTGGTGAGCCTCTTGAGGGCCACACAGACTCGGTTTGGTCAGTGGCCTTCTCCCCAGATGGGAAGCACATTGTCTCTGGCTGTGAAGACAAGACACTGCGCATCTGGGATGCCCAGAGTGGCACTGCTGTTGGTGAGCCTCTTGAGAGCCACACAGGCCAGGTTTGGTCGGTGGCCTTCTCCCCAGATGGGAAGCACATTGCCTCTGGCTCTTCTGACAACACACTGCGCATCTGGGATGCCCAGAGTGGCACTGCTGTTGGTGAGCCTCTTGAGGGCCACACACGCTCAGTTCGGTCAGTGGCCTTCTCCCCAGATGGGAAGCACATTGTCTCTGGCTCTTCTGACAAGACACTGCGCATCTGGGATGCCCAGAGTGGCACTGCTGTTGGTGAGCCTCTTGAGGGCCACACAGGCTCAGTTTTTTCAGTGGCCTTCTCCCCAGATGGGAAGCACATTGTCTCTGGCTCTTCTGACAACACACTGCGCATCTGGGATGCCCAGAGTGGCACTGCTGTTGGTGAGCCTCTTGAGGGCCACACAAACTCAGTTGTGTCAGTGGCTTTCTCCTCAGATGGGAAGCACATTGTCTCTGGCTCTTTTGACAAGACACTGCGTATCTGGGATGCCCAGAGTGGCACTGCTGTTGGTGAGCCTCTTCAGGGCCACACAGGCTCGGTTCGGTCAGTGGCCTTCTCTCCAGATGGGAAGCACATTGTCTCTGGCTCTGAAGACAAGACACTGCACATATGGGATGCCCAGAGTGGCACTCAGAACACAGCCCCAGGTGATTCACCATTCTGGGATATAGCCAATGATGGCTGGGTGTCTTCTCATGGAAACCTACTGGTCTGGCTCCCTCCTTATCATACAGCAGGATTTTGGATGCCCCTTAACACCATGGTAATCAGTCAAAACAGACTCATTTCTCATATGATTTTTTCAAACATGGTACAGAATGGGCCAAATGTTATTCTCTGGTGGAAAATGTGCAGTCTTGCAAATAGTACTTGGTTTCTCCATGTAATATCCTGTTCCTACTAGTTCTTTCTTATCAAAGCCTAATCACTAATGTTGTTCTTAAGTTGCTATTGTGATGCTTGTTTATCAAAAAAAACCTCTTTCACTAATTCAGGGGTAATTTGGTTTTATTTTAGAAACTTGGGCCTATTAGTGAAATTTTGGGACATGTGACCAAAGTTGCCTGATTTCCGAACTGACCTGGTGTAGGATTGCACTTTGATGCATTTGAAACTTCAGAAATACTAGCTCTTGGTTTGGATTCACTGGGTCTGTCCAGGCTGTTGAGTTTAGTTTTCAGGCACAAGAGGATTCGGGTGGAACCTGCGGCACCCCTGTTGTTCCATCACTTCTGTCCGTTCTGTCACCTTTGGCTGCTCCATTTCCATCACCTCTGGTTCTGGAACCTTCAGTTCCCGTCCTGCCCTGCTGCTTACACTGGTATGTGTTATGCAACCAGGCCCAGGATCATTGTAGATATCTACGGACATGTGCAACTGGGTAGTACCTACTAGTATATAAGGTTTCACCTAGCATGGGAATCCTCATCCTTTCTTCTCTTCGGATTCTCCTGCTAGGTGCATAGTATTTCTGCTCCTGTATCTGGTATCTTTATTTATAGTTTAGATTCTCCTGCTTGTTTCTGTGCCCCACGCCAAGCTTACTGCTATTTGCAGAACATAAGGCACGAGCACTTTTTCCCGTTTTGGGCACTTTTTTTGATGTTGATTTTCTTTTCCCTCTAACACCTTCAATTCTTGTCTAATCGTCTCGAAACCAGGTGCGTTCATCTTCCAAAGTCTGAATATAGTGCATAGGCCATTGAAAACATTTTTATGGTACATTCCTCATCCGCCAGGTAAAAGCACCGAGTTTTCAGCTGTTTATCCTCCCAGAACTGGGCAGGTGCTCGGGAAGATCCAAGACCTTATCAGAATACTCTAGTGGGTGTATGATATTGCACTGGATGGTTTGTACCTCAGTAAGAAGCCCTAGGAGTTTTGCTTAATCATTTGCTGTTGAGACGCAGCAACAGGGTGGTTTAAGATTAAACCACCACGTTGCCAACGTGGCCTGGTTTAAACCATTGTGGTTTAAACTGCCCTCCTATAATCATATAGGGAGCAGGCTTGGTTTGAACCACAGAGGTTTAAACCGTAGTTTAAACCGTGGTTTAAGCCGGTTTAAACCAATGATGGTTTAAACCGGTTTAACCAAAGTTGTTTGGACATGTTTTTTTCTTTTCTTTTGTCTTGAATCTCATTTTTTCCTCCTCTCTTAATATTAGTGACTGCCCACCTCCTGACCCCTGATACCTTCCAGGGGGGGGGGGCTCATTCCATTTGGGCTCAGAAAATCACAGAAAAATTGTGAATAATTGCGAAAAAATTATTTAAAGCATGAACAGGTAGATGTCACCTACCAAAAATGGAAATCCATCAAAAAAAAAAAAATGAAAGTTGTAGCCCTCATTGAGCACTACAAAGTTGACCAATTGATTATAGTGATCAGCCGACTGGTTGGGCTGAAAAAGGCAAAATACTTTCGAAAACACGGTTCATTTTAGAGAATGATTGGGCTATATCTCAGTAAGTGATAGATGGATTCCCACGATTCTAGTATTGTTAGAAAGTGGCTGAACATGGCTTTCAGATGGGGTTATTCGCCAGGCACTCTACACTACTTCTATAATCAGGTTTTTTTTTTTTTTAAGAATGATTTGGCTTGTATCTTGGGAACTGCTGGATCAATGATCCCCTCAAACAGAGAATCCCTGATATCTCAGCAGCTGTATTTCTGTGCTCATCAATCTTCTTTCCCTTCTATGATGCATCCATCACATCCATTTTATCTCCGAACAACTTTCCTCCCCTCTGTCTTCTCCAGATTGTGTTTGCAGCTACACAATTCAGCCGCTTTCTAACAGTACTAGAATTGTGGGAATCCATCCATCACTTACTGAGATACGGCCCAATCATTCCCTAAAACAAACCGTGTTTTCGAAAGTATTTTGCCTTTTTCAGCCCAACCAGTCAGCTGATCACTATAATCAATTGGTCAACTTTGTAGTGCTCAATGAGGGCTACAACTTTCATTTTTTTTGATGGATTTCCATTTTTGGTAGGTGACATCAACCCACCTGTTCATGCTTTAAATAGCGATTGGCACCGTACCTGTATGGTACAGTGATACGTATGTATGTACGGTACGGAAAAATACCCATACTGTCGACCATCTTGATGCAAGGAATTATGACCGTAGTATACGGTACGGTCCCGTGTTTTGCCGTACTGTATATGGGCTATACGGCCGTATACGGTGGATATGGTCAAGCTGTCAATCAGATCAAAAATTGCCTCATTTATCCGTGCTGTTCTGTTCTCGGACAGGTCAGGAGTCCTCGGCACTGCTCGGCACCAGATTGGTGAACAATGTGGGTTCTGCAATGATCACTTGGATGTTGCTGGGTGGTTCGGAAGCATCGGAACAGTAGTTGCTATCACCAACTGACATTGCTACTCATAGCATGCACCTCCAATGCTCTGAAACTATTCTTAAATGAGGATGTGGTGTTTTAGATAGACTTAGGATGAAATTGGAGTACTTTGAAAATCCCTATGATGGTTCTCAACAACTAAAACAATCAAAATACTCTGTAAGTCCGTATATGACCATATTAGGTCTGTACCATACCGTGGGGCCAGGTCGGCCTCCGTATCTTGCCGTACTGTAGGCTTCCGTATGCCCTATGACCCATATTTGGCCCGGTACCGTATACGGTACGTATGGCACCGATCCCTAGCTTTAAACAATTTTTTTGGCAATTATTAACAAATTTTCTGTGATTTGTTGAGTCTAAATGGAATGAGTTTCCTTTTTTGGAAGGAGTCAGGGGTCGGGAGGTGGGCAGTCACTAATATTAAGAGAGGAGGAAAAAATGAGAGTCAAGACAAAAGAAAAAAAAACATGTCCAAACAACTTTGGTTTAAACTGGTTTAAACCATCATTGGTTTAAACTGGCTTAAACCATCTGGTTTGAACCAGTTTAAGCCATCTGGTTTAAACCCGCTTAAACCACGGTTTAAACCACTGTGGTTCAAACCAAGCCTGCTCCCTATATGATTATAGGAGGGCAGTTTAAACCACAATGGTTTAAACCAGGCCCACGTTGGCAACGTGGTGGTTTAAACTGAAACCACCCTACAGTACTGAGACGGCAATCCAGGATTAATCCCAGATTAATTAATCCATCCAAAGGTGTCAGTGGAGATGCTGAGAGTAGGGTTTAAACAGGGATTAAACCTGATTTTTGCACACTACAAAAAGGACAACATGCGGGGTTCGAACAAGGAACCAAACTGAGATCACTCGTATACAACACCAGAGGTCACAACCACTACACTAAACCAGAGATGTAGGGCTCCATTCTACACTATATGTGAGCTATCAGAGTGATAGGACCATATCCATCCAAGGTGTCAGTGGGGATGCTCAGAGTAGGGTATGAGCAGGGATTAAACAGCAGGCAAGACATTAAATACACTTGGACAAACAGCGCTCGGAGAAATCAGCGCTGCAATCATTTATGCAAAGATCTGTAGGTGATGTGAGATGTGTTGCTGCCTCTTTCCTTCTTTTCACATTCCTGCTTGCTCTAAACTCATGAATCCAACTTACCATGACTCTCCAGTACCCCCCACACCTCTCCCGCCTTAATTCTCACCCTCCACTGCCCTCCGAAGACATCAAGATGGAAGATCTGATCGGTGTGCGGACTATGGCTTCCGCACAGACGGCGGCGGTGCCTCCTGCCCCACATGCCGCATATAGAGGCTGGCAGAACTTTCCTCCTTGTATGCTGTCAAACTCAAGCCACCCTCTGCTACCTCCCATTGACACAGACCTGCCAATCCATTCATTTGCATTGACATCACAAAATCATTCTACTTCGGTGCTCTTCCAACTGCCGTCTCCCATAAACCTGCCCTCCTTCAATCCACTTCCCATTACACAGCCAACACCCTTTCCCTCACATCCACCTCCATTTCTCAACAACCTGGCACCGTCTAAAGACAATTTATTGAAACAGTATTCGGAAAACAAATTCAAAGCTCGACATGATTCCAAGGGCACATGGGAACTTCATTGCACCAAATGCCCTGAGTGGATAAACATGAATATTATGGTGTCCTGTCCCCTCGCAACTGCTGGCCACTTTACTCCATTATACAACTATATGAAGGGACACAATTGCTTGGGTAATAAATCCCGCTCAGGATCACATCCTCTTCCGTCTCCCCAATTCAAACACGACACAGCTCCATGCCATTCTCCTCTACACATTCACCAGCATCCTTGACATCTTCACCTGTGTTGTCCCGCAGAATTTCCATCCCACTGTCACCTTTTTCATCATGAATCGGAGACTCACCATCGTTACCACCGATGTGCATGCCCTCCAGCTCTTTTACATTCACCCATCCATGCTTTGCCAAGCACCGTCTTCCATGAACCGTAAGTACCAATTGACGCCGTTGCATATTTTTCCACTGAACTTGCCTCCAGAATAACACCACATTTGTGGGGATCACCCAATCTTGAACATGTTGAACTTCCAGGTCCCCTCCCACAGCCCAACATCGTCGAGTGTCTTGGGATTACCATGACATGGCCATTAGACTTGGACATCAAATGCAATGAAACATTTCCCTTCCATTGCCTCTCAATAGGCTGCACTGTTGGTGACCTTCCTTTTGTCACCGAAATCCATGATTGTGGCAAGAAAATTGTTGCTTGGTCACGATCCTGCCTAGGGCGTACCACGGGTTATGCTCCTTGTTGCTACGAGTGTGATCATCTTCCACGGTGTTTGGAGAGCCTAGCAGACATTGTTACCCACACAGAGAAGGGCACGAACTATAAATTCCTTCACCATGCGCAAATCAAAGATCTCCTCATCGAGCGCACCAAGGAAAACAATGACTTGAAACTCACTGTACATCTTTTTCCCGCTATTGAATATGAGCTTACTAAACCATCCACAGACCTTGAACATGAGCCGCCAGCTGGCAACGTTTGCACAGAAGATGGGTGATTATGAATGCCTCATTGTTGCAATTGCCATGAACGATGTACGGCGCGTGAATACCCTGATTAATACCGCCCTTCGAAGCGTCAACACCATAACCTCGCAGATCATTGAAGCTGTACAAGGCCTTCAATCTACCAAGGGCTTCACGGAGTTTGAATGTGATCTATCCCTTCTTATCTACCACATTGGTGGCAACTCCCTTCTGTATTCTATGAACCACGCGCTCAGACCACCATCACTGCACACCATTGCCAACTCCGCTAATTTCGTCAAAATTATCCCGACACTGGGCCCCATCTCCACCAACGAGCTCCGTGCCAATATCCAGGAGGTCATCCTCGAACTGCGTGCCGTGGCTAATAAAACCAACAAGCCTGGTGTTGTGATCATGATGGACAAGGTGGCCATCGAGGAGCATGCCAATTATTTCCTGGTACAGAACAAGGTTGGTGGGCTATGCCAGAAGCACTTCGGTTCCATTCCTCTTACCCTGAACACATATAAATCTGCTCTCAACATCGTTAACACTCTTCGGGACGGGAAAGTTCATTTTGCAAAGGAGATGCTCGTCATCACTGCAAAATTTCCCGATGACCCAAATGTCCACCCCATCCTCATTGCCCCAACCTGCAAGCAAGAGACAGCAGAAGACATGGCAGAACTCTTCAAAACGATCATGTCCATGGGGTTGGAGGTAGCGGAACCAACTTGCGGGGACATCAACAACTTTGTAAGTGACGGTGACGGTTTGTGGCAAAAGGTTGGATATCAATTGTTGTGCGTTGATGAATTACCCTCCAGGCATCCTCTACACAAGATCCTTTCAAATATGTGGGGGTTGAACTTGTGTACGGGACTGAGGTTGATTTTGATAATGTTCGATTGGCGTCATGAAATAAAATGTGCGTTGAGTTCACAGCAAACATTATTGGGATTAATTAATTTACAGGTGAGTCTACCCTTGTCCGCCAGGAATCCGGGATGACTGTGGACTCTGGTGAAGTGGTGAACCCAGTCTTTTTTGCCCAGAGTTTGCAGCTCCTCCCTCGGCACAATGAAGAGTCTGTTCACAAATTGTTGAACCTGGATGATCCCCAGGACGTACCACATGCCATCGACCTCCTCGAGGTGCTGATTTCCCTTTGCGAGGCTAAGGCCCCCCACGAAGATATTGCTCTCGTGTTGACCCTGGATTCTGTTCGACTTCTCAGACACATCTTCGAGAACTTTGCCATTCCTTTCATCAACCCTGACCTGAGTTTGAGCAAGCAAATTACAATGCTCAGCACATATGCACACCTCGCTTTCATCCTCTTCCGGGAGTATTGACTCGGCTTTATGTCGAACCAACTCTATGGTGATACCCAGTCGACAGTCAAGAATATCATGTTCACGGTTGCAAAGCAGCACCAGAGGGATCCCAAGGGGAGTGTTAATGCGAATGACAACGGCAATGATCCGCTGGAGGGCCTCTTCTCCTTCACTCGAATGGCCAGGGGCCACAACTCGGCAATGAACTACAAGCAGGGTGTTGAGCGGAGCGGCTGGGCGCGTGATATTGCAGGAGTTTATGGTTGCTGGCCAGTGCTACATCAGGAGAGTTGCCGGCGCAGGGTTACGCAGACTGAACACAAAGACCATCTCAATGCCATGAGCTGGAATGGAGATCTCAAAACAGTGAACTGCGACCTCATTGACTGCTGGGCCATGGGCGAGATTGAGGCTATTCGCATTTTCTGCGAACACTCGAAACTGGCACTGGAGAAGTATGACATTTGTGCTATTCTCAACTCTAAACAGGGCATCAACTTCCTTCGCCCTTGGGGTGATAACATCATCCAGGGTTTGCCAACAATGTTGATCATTTGATTATCCAACCAAAGGAAACCTTGCCTGCCCCTCCCCATCCCCCTCCTCCGTCTTCTGGGGATATATTGAGCCCGACAACTGCTGCTGATATTGCAGGAGATGAATCTGAACCGGAGGCGGATGAATCAGAGTCAGAGGCAGAGGAGGAAGTTGATCCCGAACCTATCACCTTCCAAGATCTTCTCGAGGGGCTGGACACCACACTGAATTTGACGGCAGGGCCGGGAATCTGCCTACAGGATTATCTCGCAGATCATGATCGCAAGCCTATTCACAAAGCGTCAATCTGCCGCCTCGTGTTGAACAAGGAATTTGTCGCCAAGTCGAAGGATAGGACCAACCGAGTGGCAGGTTTAGGTCTTGGGAAAATCCGCTGCTTCACCAAGACAGAGTCACGGCCACTGAAGCTTGGAGGAGCGGCAGGGAATATGACTGGCTCTGCCTTCATCATTGGTGACCTTTTTCTCACCTTGATCCAACACGGCAAGACGGTGTCGCTCGCGGTTCTCAAATCAACTGCCCTTGTTCACAATGGTTCCCGGGTAACAGAGATTGTGGTGGGGACAATTGGCAATGCGCAGGCAAATATCAAGTTGACTGGCCAAATTTTACATCTCCAATCTGTCCCAACCACAACTGATGACGTCAATACAGCCAATGATCCAATGGAAACACTGTCGCTCGAAGGATCAGTTACCTGACTTTGGCTGGGCACATTCCTCACCAGAACCTCGAAAATGAAAAACACCAACATCCTGACGATGAAACTGGTCACGATAACGGTTCCTGGAATCATAGTTGAGCTTGTGAACCCCACTGTTGTCAATGCACATGGTCGGCTATCCGAGGAATCCGCTAAAGGTATCAATTTGTTGGGTACAACGTGGGCATTCCATGATGCTGCGCTTCGAGTGCTAGTTGCTAAGCTCTTGATGTGGCTAAAGGACAGCTCCAATCTTTGAGCACTTCCAGATGTGAAGCAAGTATCCCCTGCCTTTCCGTATAAGAATTCTTCCGGTATGTTTGACAGCCAGTATCAATGATATTCTGGCTAATACAATTATACAATTATCAGGTCAACTCTCGTTGGTCTCCGACGAAAGGACCTCCCTCATTTCAGAAAAGTCGGTGCGTGGTTGCTTATACTGTCCGGAGATTCCCAAGAACTGGTGCACTCACATGGGCGGCCAAATTTTGCGTTGTCTACGCAACTCTGGGGAGCCAGAACCCAAAAGAAAGGGGCGCACCAACTTGCAGGCACTGGCAGTTACCTATCCATGTGTTAGTATCATGCAGTTCTTCTCAACATGGACACTGACATACCTTATGTTGGAGATTCGTTACCCTGTGGCTTCTGCAGCCGGTCTGGACACGCCAAATGTCAAGTTTTCATAAAGGCTACCAGCAAGAAGAATGAGATCCAAATGAAGTGCCTGTATGCAGTCAAATTCCAATACAAGACGGCGGACAAAGGATCTGCCAAGGGATTGTGCCGCAATGTTCTGCTCATTTGTGGTCTCTGTCCTGCTGCACAGAAGGAGCATGACTGGGTTCCTGCAGTCTGGCGATATAACATGGTGCAGTATCTCAGAGTGCAGCACTCTGAATATGCATCACCCCAGCAGCCAGAAGGAATGCTTCTTTCATTCGCTGTGTGGGAGAGCATGGAGGTATCACCAGAGGAGGAACGGGCGTTGGGCGTCAAAGATTTTCTGATTGCCCCGAGATTTGCGCAGGTTGCACCAGCCATCACAACAGAGCCAAGCGAAGGAGGATCATTGAAACGCTTGGCGATGCAGAGCAGAGGTTCGGGGGAGCAAAAGATGCACTATGGGTTAGATTAGTCTTGAATTAATATATTTAGGATACTTGCACGCAGGAGGAGTGAGAATCTAATGGCTAGAAGAGATGTGAGAGGTAGAGGAAGGTAAATTTTACCACAACGGTATGCGGTCCATGATCCGGACCCTCCCTCCCTCCCTCCCCTGCACAGCATGTCAAAACTTTTTGAGGTTGATGTCCAAAACTTTGATCTTGCCTACCTCTTGCACCGCCACTGCTTTCATTTCTGTGCTTGTTTTCCACAAACTCAATTGTCTTATGTCTTGGAAAATCATCCAAGATCAGTCTAAAGAGCCTATAATACATGGCTGAACAGTTCAGGACAGTAGGAACCAGAAATGGAGCCGGTAAAGTGTGGATGTCACACATGTCACACATCACATCTGAGGGGAGAATTTCATGTTCCAAGGGTAAGGTAGACAATGATGTTGCTATCATACCTATACTCACATACACCATGGACTGTAATTTTCCCAAGTGTTTTGAGCCAGATATACATTTTACAAATTTCAAGATTTCGGACTTTTCAGATCGATGTCAATCTCAGAACCCATCTGGGGGGTCTGCTTGTCTCAAACTCTGCTCAGACAATGCCTAAATGTGTGCAATCATGTAGCCAAAACCTTGAGTCCATAGCACAAGCCGTTGTGGCTACAGATGCATTTGTCCCAAGTGGTAATACCGTCCCAAGAGGTGGTACATCACTGTATATTAATCTATTGAGGCACCATGTAATACTTGCACTCAGAAAATTAAAACAAAGTCATTTATTCAGCCAGAGGAAGTCACAAGACACAAGGAATGTGAAGAGTAACCAGTACTAGACATACAGTGGTGCTCAAATGTTCTGAGTGGGGTCATTTGGGCTCATCTCAGTATGGAATCACTTCAAATAAAGTCCTGGCATGTATATTGAGACAATAGAAGATTTTCAAGACTGTTTAACACATACCATACCTACCTTGTTATCCCACAATAAATTAAATTGTTGTTTTCTAAAAACCCGGTGAAACGGCGTAACATAAATGCATGGCATCTAGGGCTAATTTTGCGATTTCCTATGACCAGTATTTATACAATGGGAAGCAACTAGCACTTTTGTTGTTACTAGCATCCTAGCCAGTACACAGACCACTTGTTAGGTGATATAGAGGAGAGTCAGAGGGAGCCCTAACTGCTGACTGTAGCATGAGACTACACTAGTGTGATGTGCTAGCTGCTAGTTGAGTGTACAAACAATCAGGGATTAAACCACTGCCTAAACATTCATGAGACATGACCTAGGAGACTCTAGTAGTCGAGAGATGATGTGCCATGGAGCTAGCAATAGTTTAGTAGACTGGAATCAACGATGGGTGTATAGCTAGGGGACAGTGTCTTGAGCTAGCACGCTCAATGCAGCTCTAGGCTGTACTATCTAATCTCTAGATAAGGGCTCAAGGCGGTGCCAGACAGAGAGATCTGGCTAGGACCAGCTAGGACCCTAAAGATGCAATGCCATGGACACATGAGAGATGCGACACGACAGCTAGGGCATAATGCAGGCAGCTAGCTCGAGTGGAATAGCAGGAAGGCTATTGGAATAGAGCTAGGGGACAATCATATAGACTGCAATATACCCACGAATAGGCTGTTATCTCATCAGCGAGGCTGACCTAGCACATCACAGGATGGCTCTAAAACGAAATGGCAGTCATCTCATTGGCTGCTCATCTTGAATCACCTCATATTTCTTATTGTATTATTTTTCACATGTATTTGGAATCTAGTAGTATAAAGAGAGCACAGGAGCGACTAGCACCTCAGATTAGCACTCCCTGGTCGAGTATGAAGCTGGTGCAGGTGGCCTCTGATAGAGGTTACACCCCAGTTTTGTATGATGCTAGTAGAGGTGGTCTCAGGTTGCTAGTGAAGTTTGCAATGCACTTCACTGATAGTAGTCTTTATTGGAATTAGTAACTGTTGACTCTGGAACATGAGTGATTAAGTTGAGGATTTCGTGTTGTTGGTTCTAGCAGCCCTTTGTTAGTTCTAGCAGACCTCCACATATAAAATAAGGGTGTTCTCTTCGAGACCCAACTTCAGTTGCGCTAGTGACTTTGCCTTCACCCCAACAAGACGGAAGCTCTGTTGTAGTGTGTTGGATCACTTGCTAGGTGATTGTGTGTTGACTTGAGCCCCGCTAAGAGAAAGACAGACTAGGGTGTTCTCTTTGGGACCTAGCTGCAGTTTGTGCTAGTGACTTTGCCTTCACCCCGACAAGACAGAAGCTCTGCCGTAGTGTGTTGGATCACTTGCTAGGTGGATTGTGTGTTGCCTTGAGCCCAATAAGAAGACGGACTAGGTGCCCCCACCTCATTTGGCTATAACTTGCCAGTTACTTTGCCTTCACCTTGATAAAGACAGAAGCTCTGTCATAGTGTGTTAGGTCGCTAGCTGGACACTTGTAGTGAGCTAGTGCTGATAAAAGCGGAAAGGTTCCTGTTCTTGGTTAAGGAATAGGTCAGCGGTCAAGGAGAGTTTTGCCGTTGAGACTTGAAGTCATTTGGAGTTAGCCTCAGTAGTCCTTAGGTTGCCTAAGGTAAGGATTTTCACAAACCTACAAACCTCTGCCCTGGTGTTCTCGACCTAGCGGTCCAGCCATTTTGTATCTGCCCGATATAAACACACCCCGGAGTCCGGACCATCCCTAGGTTCCTAGCAGTGTTGTTGTTGGTGGTTGCATATTGCTAGTACATTGTAGAGTATGTTGTTAGAAGCCTATAAATCAAACTTGGGTTTGTTCAAACCTGCTGGTCGCATACTACAGCCTGGACCTGAACTCATAAAAGAGAAGCACTTGGATCTTTGGAGGTAGATTGGTTGTGGTTGGTTGTTTTGGGTGTTTGTTTGCAATACCTATCAATTAGCTATTCCTAGTCACATAAGAAGTGCACCGTTTCACTGGGTCTGTGAATCTGAGTGATATCGCAAAATGGTCATGCTAACCTTAAAGGGCTTGAAAAACGGAGCCTCTTCACCCCTTGGTTCACCTGAATTCATAGGGATTTGAGCTTGCAATGCCCTGTACAAGATGGCCATTTTGGGCATTTTTGGCTGCTTTTAGTACTTTTTGAGCAAAATGGCTGACTTGCACAAGCCATTGTGTGCCCAAATCCCTATCAATTCAGGTCAACCAAAAAGTGAATTAGATCACTTTTACAAGTACTTTCATGCTACTGTCACCATTTTGTGACGTAATTTGAACTCGGAGACTCGGTTTTTCAGAAAATGCAAAAAATAATTTATTGTGAGATAACAGTCAAGGTATGGTATATGTTACACCATTCCAGAAATCTTCAATTTGCTCAAGATCTATGGTAGAATTTTATTTGGAGCAATTTGGTGCACAAACAAGCCCAAACAGCTGCACAGAACATTTGAGCACCAGTGTAGATAAGGGGCAAACGAGCAACATTTGCTGGAGGTGGGGGCCATAGGGCTAGGCTCAAGCACTTGGCGGCAACTGGGCTGCCAGCACTACTGCCAAGTGTGCTGCCATGCTCCGCAATTCCATCCTACCCATCACAGCTTGGGTGGTGGCATCCCACCATCTAATACCACCTGCAGAGCCACTGGCACCCTTGGTACCTTGCCCTCCTGGAGCACTACCTGGTCTGCCTCTCCTTCATGCTGCACCTTTCCCCTGAGAAGCACCTGCCATCTTGTGCAGTGCCTTTACAGGTGTATCTCCAGTGCCACTCTTGTGTGTGCCTTCTTGGTTGTGCCACCTCCATGCTGCTTAGGCTTGCACTTGATGGTGGAGGTGTTACTGGTGAGGCTGAAGGCAATGAAGGTCGGTCTGTCAACAGAGGGAGACGAAAGGACTTGAGATAAATGGGGAAAAGCGCAAACATGTACAATGACATGCCCAGGCAAGTAATCGTTAAAGAACAGTTAATCCCACTTCTCCAAATCAATCACTCAACGCACCCCCCAATATCTCCACTTTAAACCATGTCTTCTGTTATTTTGCACGGCATTGCTGTCTTCGAGAATCTCTGCATCATCCCCAGGACTAAGACCAATGTCTTTGATGGCCAACTGTTCCTGCTGTCCATGGAACCTGCTCTTATTGGGTCCTTCGGTTTCCGCTATTTCAATGCCAACGCCCTCGAGTTTGCTGAGGTTGGCTGCTATAGCGTGGCCATCCGGGTGACTCACCATTCATGCATCCGCTCGAGAGTGCCATTTCCTCACTATTAACAGCCAGGTTACCCGTACCATTGTTAGCGGATGGGGTTTTTCGGGTGCGCGGGTGGATGCACGCTGCAAGGCATGGGGTATTAATATATTTCGGGATCGGATCGGATCGGCCAAGGTGGGATATATGTAGTTACACGTGATGGTGAAGGGTTTTCTTCATGTGTTTGACGTCCCTTGTATCGTAGGGCAACAAACAACTATATCTTGTGCTTGGTGCTGGTCTGGTAGCATCCGGCAGACGGCAAACTTTAACAACCATTCCTATTGTTTATTCGCAAACCCTCACTCCGGTTGACTATCATATTATGGGCGATGTTGTCTATTGTCTTGGTGTGTCTCGCTTTCCAAGTCCTGGAATTGTTCACTGACTCTATCATCATGATAGCGATTCCCCTTGGGTCGCCTGAAAACTTCGATCTCTGTCACCAGAGTTTTGTAACTATCTCCGGTGTCCCCACCAACATCAATCGCGACGATGCGACTTTAGAACTCAATACAGAACAATATCTCTCTGCGACGAAGGCATCGAGGCATTCCCCACTCGATGTCGCATTCCCGACTTGCCAAAATTCAAGAAATATAAACCGATACCGGCGAAAGGGAAGTGTGTTTCTATTACTGGCTCTTTGACAGGACTCGAGCGCAACGACAACAAAACGGTCAAACACTTCATTGTTGACATTGAGTCTGTGACCTTCCTTGGCCAACTAGCTGGATCTACAGCGTCCAAGGCAAGTAAAGTCCGATGAAAATAGGTATGTCTTCTGTTGAATATTGAACAGATCTCTTGCTTACCCACTTAGCCCAAGGTACTCTAGCGCGCCTTAAATCCACCGGGTTTTTCGGCAGTCAAGGAAGCGATACCACATCTGAAGAGCCCGCCCCAAAGAAGCGTAAAACCGCTGATGATCACGCTCTGGAGGAGTGACAAGGGAGAGGGTTCTTTGAACACGCGATCGCGTCGTCACTAATCTTTCAGCACAATTATTGAAGAACTGTACTTCTACTATTCAGATTTGAGTTCACTCTACTGTATACGCCTCTTTTAATATTTCGATCTCAAAACTTTCTGTGGCGAAGACACAGGTAATGAGAGGTTCGTGAAGTGAGGCACGAACGGAGGGAGCCGGGGTTTCGTGCCGGACCGGCCCGCAACAAGACCGAAGCAAACAGATGCAACACGGTTGATCTTTGCTTCGCGCGTCCTTGTACCAAAGACGCGTCGTCTTGTTCGGGTGCTCCCCTCACCCGTTCTTCTCGGTCCCACCCACCCATCTCCTGTTGAGTCAGTCTCTTCGTTCCTTCCGTTTTTTGTTGGGTCTGCCAGGGGCGTGCATTGGGTTCGCCCAACGCGCGCCCGCTCGCCCGAACGTGGCGGTCTCCGAAAATACACCGCCCGTCCGGTCCCCCCAAACGCTGGCAGATCCTTCAAGTATGAAGGATCGAACTGTACTCACCTCCTCCGAGGTCCGACAAGCGCGAAACTGCTAGATATTCATATACAGCACACGAACACAACGTTCTTAAAGTCTATCTGATTCCTCTCTGGCACGCACCGAATCCTCAGCGGCCGACAGCCCCAAGGTCAACCTTGAGATTCCGCAATACCATGGCAAGATCCTTTCTAGCGGCGGGATCTGTCTTCGCGAGCTTGCATTAAAGCCTAATCGACTCTTCATCGGCACGCAACGCATCCTCATTGCGGCCCACAGCCCTGAGGTCAATCCCGAAATTCTTCAGTACCGTGGCAAGATTCTTTCTAGCGGCGGGATCTGTCTCCGCGAGCTTGCGGTAAAGCCTAATCGACTCTTCATCGGCACGCAATGCATCCTCATTGCGACCCACAGCCGTGAAGTCAATCCCGAGACTCCGCAATCCAGCGGCAAGAGCCTTTCTAGCGGCAGGATCTGTCTCCGTGAGCTTGCGGAAAAGTCCAATCGACTCTTCGTCGGCACGCAGCGCATTCTCATTGCGGCCCACAGCCCTGAGGTGAGCCCCGAAAATCCTTAATACCGTAGCAAGATCCTCCCCAGCGGCGGGATCTGTCTCCGCGAGCTTGCGGTAAAGCTCAATCGACTCTTCATCGGCACGCAACGCATCCTCATTGCGGCCCACAGCCGCAAAGTCAATCCCGAGACTCCGCAATACTGCGGCAAGATCCTTTCTAGTGGCAGGATATGTCGCTGCGAGCATGCGGAAAAGTCCAATCGACTCTTCGTCGGCACGCAGCGCATCCTCATAGCGGCCCACAGCCCTGAGGTCAGTCCCGAAATTCTTCAGTACCGAGGCAAGAGACTTTCTAGCGGCGGGATCTGTCTCCACGAGCTTGCGGTAAAGCCCAATCGACTCTTCATCGGCACGCAACGCATCCTCATTGCGGCCCACAGCCGCGAAGTCAATCCCGAGACTCCGCAATACTGCGGCAAGATCCTTTCTAGTGGCAGGATATGTCTCTGCGAGCTTGCGGAAAAGTCCAATCGACTCTTCGTCGGCACGCAGCGCATCCTCGTTGCGGCCCACAGCCCTGAGGTCAATCCCGATATTCTTCAATACCGTGGCAAGATCCTTTCTAGCGGCGGGATCTGTCTCCGCAAGCTTGCGGTAAAGCCCAATCGACTCTTTCTCGGCACGCAATGCATCTTCATTGCGACCCACAGCCGCGAAGTCAACCCCGAGATTCCACAATACCGCGGCAAGATCGTTTCTAGCTGTAGGATCTGTCTCCGCGAACTTGCGGCAAAGTCCAATCAACTCTTCGTCGGCACGCAGCGCATCCTCATTGCGGCCCACAGCCCTGAGGTGAGCTCCGAAATTCTTCAATACCGTGGCAAGATCCTTTCTAGCGGCGGGATCTGTCTCCGCGAGCTTGCGGTACAGCCCAATTCACTCATCCTCAACGAGCAGTGCATCCTTGCCGTCGCCGAGGGTGCGGAGATGATGACCGAGATCCCACAGCCCTTTGGCAGCATTGCTTCTCATGGTGGTGTCCGTGTCTGCGAGCCTGCGGTAAAACCAAATCGACTCTTTGTCGATGCGCAGTGCCTCCTGCCCGCGGCCGATACCCGCGAGCTCAAGACCGAAATTTGCCAGTACTTTGGCAAGATCGTCGCTGGTGGGCTCCGTCTTTACGAGCCGGTCGAAAAATCCAATCCATTTATTGTCAGCGCGCGCGTCCAGGGGAAGGCTGGCGGCGGCGAGATGAAGACCGAAATTTTTCAGTGCTTTGGCAAGCTCCTTTGTCTTCTTGGGATCTGTTTTTATGACCTGACGGTAAACACAAATGGATTCTTTGTTGGCGTTCACTGCCTCCTCCCTGCGGCCAGCATACGCCAGGCTGTCGCCGAGATTGAGCAGTGCCCCAGCAAGAACCGGGGTTATGGTGGGGTCCGTCTCTCTAGCCTTGCGAAGAAGCTCAACGGAGTCCTCCGCGGCATGCACAGCGTCTTCATGATTGCCAACGGCACGCAAGTCGACAACCAGATCCTGTAACGACAGGGCAAGACGCAGCGTGACGCTAGGGTCCTTCGTTCGAAGTGCTCTTAGGCTCGCCACGACTGCTTGTTGCTGCCTCGCCCCAAGATACATACTGTTGAAGTCGCTGCCAGTCAAGTCTCTGGCCATTAGCAGGGCACGAATTTTCTCAAGCTGTCCAATCTTGTGCCCTCCTCGGTCCGCCAGTTGAGTGGTGAGCTGCAGGGAAAGTTTCTTCGAGTCCAATACACCGGTTCCCCAGCATTTCAACGCCAACTGGGTACAATTAGTTTCACCGATATGATGTGGGTTGTGATATTATTACCTGGCCCGCAGTGCCAAAGGATGTATTCCCCTTTTCACGTTGCCTTCTTACCCATCCTCGGTTGATAGATGCGAATACGTGGTCAAGTTGAAGTGTTCCTTGTGAATACCTACTCCATTTTTCGTCGTAAAATTCAAGGAGATGGCCGTCCGTAGCCTCTGAGAGATCCTGGGAAAAAGGATTAGGATTATAACTGGTCAAGAATTCCAATGGAGCTACCTCTGCAATGTTTGGGATATAATCCGATTCTTCCAAGTATTTCTTCAGCCTGACATATAAATCTTGATTTCTCAATTAACCTTGAGAATTTCAGGTCGCAATTAAACTGACATTGATCCCCAGGGTCTCCGTGCTTCAAGGAAAATTGCAAAACCTGCATGAACCATTTGTCAACCTGAAACGGTGTCTGTGGTGTTCCGGTGAGTAGCACTTTGACAGCTGCTTCTAGTGCCAACCAGGCCTCCTCATATATTGTTTGTGGATCCTGTTGCCCCAGTTCCATGGCCCGTTGTGCGTGGTCGGAGCCATCTGTGCCCGACCTCTCTACCCTGAATCCGCATTCAGAATCCCACCAACTATGGGCACAATTAATTAAATGACTTACCCGAACTCTAACAGCGTCCACGATGCGCGTACATGAAATGAGGAAGTCAACTTTGATGAGATAATGAACGAATAATGTCTGAAGAGTGCCATCCTGAAGGTTGTATCACCCATGAGGGGATCAGAGGTCGCAAGTGCGTTCTTGAAAGGCCACTGAACTGCGTATCCATCTCTGGTGATTTCCGGATGATATAATGTAATATTTATCTGTTCGTCTTGATGTTTCTCCATCATGCATAGGAATGTCCCTTTCCCTTTGAGAACAAGACACAGTCTGTCTGTTGCATCTTCTTCATCCACAATCCAGGCATACCAGGGGTCAAACCCGGGGATTCGTTCGAGGTTGTCCATATTCAGGGGCCCACAATAGGCGGTGAGATCCTGCCAAAATTGGGCCTCGGGGATAATCTCCACCTCCTGGTAGTCGGTCCGTGCATCTGGGACGAAGGTGGGCAGGGGGTCATTTTTGTTCAAATTCAATGTGATGCCATCGGGATCATCCCACTCTGGATTCCAACCCCACACAATCATGCGAATAAATGACAGAGCGGCTTCAACGCCTAGCCACGTATATGTGTCAGCTGGAGTGGAGCCGGAGTCTTGGATTAGGGTGAAGCAACCGAGGTATCCAACAAGAGTCATTAAAAAGCCAAGCAGCATTGATAGCCGAAGGAAAGTAGATGACCAGGGCTCCGTGATCTGGTCTCTGAGCTCCTTTGCGACTTTCCCTGCATGCGGAGGGTCTGAACTCGGGACCGTTTCTGTAGCCTCGGCGACCAGCGCGATGAATGGTATTTGCTCAGGGCCAGCAGTTTCAATGAATTTGCAAAGGGAAAAGAGGGCATCCTCGGATGTGAGGGAGTGGCTCGACTTGTTGCCTGGAATGAGTGGAATTTTCAGACCATCCCTCTTCTCCACCAGATCATTGATACACTTGAACAAAATGCGTTGGCGTAGAATTGCCATGATTCTCCGCTGCAAAATGATCTGGCTAGGAAAAACACACAAGATGCCCCCAATTACTCGCAACAATGGAAACAGCAATGCAACACGCAGGACCAAGGTGTGGTGTTGGAGAGAAAAGTGGAAGTATGGAGTGAGACCCACGATGGCAACCAAGAGCGAACACAGCAATAGTCGGATGTTCCACGGATGGAGTGTACGGGGAAAGAGATGGTCGAGAAAACGGGGGACGACATTCAACTGGCCCGCAAACAGGGAGCGGGTACCACGAACATGATGTTTTGCTAGACAATCGAGTAGCCGGGTTTCCGCTACATAGCGCCCATCCTCTAGGCTGAGCATTGCGACGGCATCGCCTGATAGATCAAATCCCATCTGTCGACGTATACGGGCCCCAAATGACGGACACTGGCGAGCATGATTTTGAATGCTGCTTTCGCTACGCCCAGACTACCGAATATTGAAATGGGGGTGATTGCAGCATAGAGGTAGCCACCGTTCCCGCCACCACAGAGTGCAGAGCCTATGTGGATTTCACATTGTTCTGTGCCGAGCAGTAGAAGAATGGCAGATATATCTTGTATTCCACTTGATAATGTCCCCCCAAATGACCCAGCCATGGGAGTTGAGAGCTCTGTTCGAGTGGATGATTCAGAAGATGAACTCATGAGGGGCATAAGTCACAGACCTTGGAAAGTCTTGCTTGAGAAGCTAGACAAAGAGTAGGCAAAACGCTGGATGCGCTGGAAACGTGGTGGTGGCGAAGAGATGTGGCAGTCACGTGAAACTTGGGATCCTATGACAAGGCAAAGGGTTTAGGGTTTAGGGCTACTTAGCCGCGTGTCGGGCATGAGAAGGGTTCGGCTAATTTGGTCTTTGTAAGTTAAATGGCTGCCTCATTTTTAATCTCCCACGCCGCCGGAGCGCACAATAATGTTGAACGCGCTACAGTCCATCACAGCTGTTGGTCCCCAATTGGATGTACGTGGCGGCTTCATTTTAAATCTTCGGCGCCGCCGGAGCGTAGCAATAATAGTCTCGAAGGATCAAATGTTGAACGCGCCACAGCCCATCACAGCTTTTGGTCATGAAGCACCATTTAGAATGTCGCATATATCTTACATCGATGCCGGCAGCTCCAACCCACGAGGATTCCACATACTATGAATAGCTGACCAATCTGGTAAGCGGCAGTGGAAAAATAGGTCATTGACTTGCCCCGAAACGGCCTATATTACAATTCTTGACTCTGCTCATTGATCGAAGAGTGAAGGAGTATGTAATCGAGGCTAAACTTATCCCGGAAACGCAAAATGGGTTCATGGCTACCTATCGTACCAATAACAACCCATTTTTTTTGCGAGTAATGTCCGATCGGGCAGCGGCAGAAGGGAAGGTTATGTATGTTGCCATCATAGATTTGAAGAACGCTTTCCCAGCTGCCAATCGTAATGTTTTGTTCTTGACATTGAACTCGATGGGTGTCGCAGGAGACATGACTGACTTGATTATGTTATTATACGACAAGTTGGAATACATGGTCCGAGTGAATAAAAAACTCTCCGCAAGCTTCTTCTCCTTCTTGGGAGTCCCGACCGGGGATTCCGGCTCCCCTCAGTTCTGTGATTTACTACTCGCAAGTTTCAAGTTGTATCCTTTGCCAGGGGATGTGAGGGTGAATGGGATAGCAATTTCGAAATTAGAACATGCAGATAATCTCATGGTGCTGTCTACGTCGGGCCACGGATTCCAGGCAAAGTTGAATGGAACTACGGTTCACATGGAGAACATTGAGACTCTGAAATGTTCCTGGGGTCCGATGGGCATCAAGCCAAGGGTTCCACAAGAATTTTATCTCGATGGTAAACTACTCAAAGAGGCCCCTATGTTCCAATATGTGGGCATTTGGCATAATCTCAATGCCAAAGATATGTACACGGAACATCACCGCATATACATCGAAAAAGCTGAGAGGATGGCCAACACCTGCTTGGCAGTCAATCGTATGGTCGGGGAATTATCGGTCTGGGATGCGCGAACCTTTTATATGGCTCGTGTAGATCCCTACCTCATATTAGCAGCGGATATATGCCCGGATGTGGTTAAAGTTCGAAGACAGGAACGAGAGGCCGTCCAAAATCACTACCTCCGACAGGTGTTGGGTCTCACAGAGCGAAGTGTGATAGCAGTTCTCTTCTCAGAGACTGCTCTGGAGCCAATATCTTATCAACGAGCTCTCCTTCTGCTTCGTAACCTGAGGTACCTCGCAAACCTTGGCGAGGAGTGGTTGGTAAAAAATGGCCTCATCGACTCATTGGATCTTGCACGTCAATGCAAGATGTCTTGGGTAAATGACATCGTGATAGTGCCTCAAGCTGCCAATGCCAGTTTACTGGGAGGTCAAATCCGACTCCGCTATTGTCATCGAGACGATAGACGCGTTAATGAAGGCGGTGAAACACTTCATGGAGATGTCACGTACCGTGACTTTCAAGCCCCTTTTTCGGCTCCTTCGGACTCCGACTATCTCCGACGCACAGCCTTTCCGCAATACTCTTGTTTCCATTGGTTCGTAGTGCATTTGACTCATACCTATGCCTATGCTATGTTTTGACTCATTTCATCATGGGAGTCTCGGACCTCCGATGATTTCCGAGTCATACTGATTTACTTTGGTTCATTATGACTCAATCTATCATGGACCCACTCGGAGCTCCGAAACTCCGGTACTTACATTATATTCCCGCTAATACTTTACTCTCCTATAAATACGAGCCATGTCTGTAGTTGAACTTCAGTTTGAATATCGACCTAGTTCCACCCTATACTCTTCCGCTCGGACTTCTGTCCTCCTCCGAGTCTCTCTCCGAAATCGGGCACTAGGCGTAGAGAAAGGCGCAGCGCACGAGCTGAAGCCAAGCCCCTTCCCTTCCAGTATACGGGTTCGGTATTCCGTTCGGATTCCGATATTCCCTCTATATCTCAGCCTTTTTGTCTTGCTTATACGCACTTCACCTCTCAGGCGTATCTCGGACTTCCATCGGATCCCGATCGGTAAGGAAGAGATGAGTTGTGTGCTGGTAGACAGCAAGGATGGGTCAGTCGTCCGGATATGGGGTGTACGGGTGAAGCGGGATGAGGGTGAATGGGTCTCGTAATGTCGTAGACACGTAGAATGGAAAACGGGTGCGAAATGGGGGAAATGCCGTGTGGGCGTGTAGTAAGCGTGGAACTCGAAAAACCTCGGAGGGGGTGATATTCTGGGGCTCGGGTGTACTGTGTTCACTGGCGACGTGCCCTTGGTGGGGCACTCGGTGCACTGGTCGCGTCGGAGATTGTGGTTCGGGTGTAAAAGGGTAATGTTTAGACATGTGTACGTACATAACAAAGAACCGGTCCGAGGACCGGTGTACCGTAAGGTAAGTACGGAAATATAAAATATGAGGCAGGTGACCAGCGGTCCAACCTACCCTTCCACATCGGGAACCGGTACTTGACAGGAGACTATCATTAATGTTGAACTCTGTGCTTACTCGCGAGCGCGAGACTTGCTCCCAGATCGAGTGATGGATGGTAAATGGGTTCACAAAGTTATGGCCTTCAGATCATATCTGCGAGTGCGGAATAAGAAGCACCAAGTTGCTCTGATTCACACAGTACTCTCTGGTCATGCTCCAGCGATGGAACGAATGAGGTGGAGCGAAAGATACAAACCACAGGTGCCTTATAAATGGCGGCTTTGCAGATTCTGCAAAGACCATCTTGAGGATGTGATACACGCAATGTTTATGTGTAAACATAAGCCACTCGTTGAAATCAGAGCTACATTCTTCGGGAAATTGTTCTCAACTCACCCTGAACTTCGCGGATTTCACTCTGACCCCGGTCTATTTTCAAAAACCTCCTTGTCAAGGAAAAAATCATCGGACTCCTGGGAAAACTGGCTTATGATATTTTCGAAGTCTTCTATAGTGAGCCAATGCTGGTAATCAACCCAGCGCTATATACCCCCCAAAATTAACCTGTTGAACTGAAGCACTGGGCCAGCCTTTCAACAGTGATTTTTCTTTCCCTCTTCTACCTTTCTTCTTCTTCTTCTTTCCATCTTCGTAGTAGTGTTGCATGTGTGCCCAGAGGGACTGTCGAGTCGACAATACTCAAATGAGTTCTGGCCGTCAGGGAGTTATGGCGCACCCAGAGAATATTTTGGTATGCCACCCACGAGGGTTTAACCGACGACCTGCCTGCTCTTGTCTGAGCCAGGCCAGGAATCTCATTGATTACTTAGACTTTCCGCCCCCCTCTCGGTAGTACGTGTGTTCTATATATTGATGGGTAACTTTTAGCCTACAAGGAGTTACAATGTCATATGTACACCGCCAATCGGACATTTTGTTTATCAAATGTCAAGGATGAATGTGATGGAAACATTTCTTAGTATGCCAAAAATGTGTCATGAGAGAGGTTTAAAAAATGTTTGAAGCAAAACATTTTGCCAGCACCTGAATAATGTTGTCAGAACATTTCCCAAAGCTCTGAAATGTTGTCGGAAATATTCACCGAGTATTTCCGGTAGCGCAGATATTTAATTTACCACTCATATTGACTCTCCGGGATCCATATGTACACCGCCATTCAAGTGAAACATTTTTGAAACAAATTCCACGGAAATTTTTTGAACATAATCACAAATGTATGAACTCTGTCAGTCCAATGTCCAGACAACATTTCTAATAGAATGTTTAGACAATGCAGCCTCAATATTGTGCAAAGGCTGTCTGCAGCTTGGAAATATATGTATCTAGATATCTGTCAAATATCTACTTGCAACTTCAAATCACTTGACTGGTCAACTTGCATGCTGGATGACACCTGCAGCCTTGTTGGCCTTGTCCTGCTTATTCCTGGCCTTTGTTGCCTGACCTCTGGTAGCAGTGAGAGCTTGCTTTTCTGGCTCAACTGCTCGTAAGGCAGCCACAGATTCGAAGTGCTTAGCACAGCGGTCCGAAAAAAGCTGTCTTGGTGCTGTGAGGTGGCGGGGGTAGTGTCTTTCAGATGAGATGAGCATTATGAAGTGCATGCATGCTGATCAGGAAACGGGATTTGTCAGAGTGAGAGATGATCTTCTGTGTTAATTTTGATTGAGAACATTCTTGTTGCGGTCCCGCAGATTCTACAAGATGACACGAAAAACATTGACAATCATGCTGGGCATTGAATTTGAACAAGAGATCCTGGTGTATGAAACATGAGAATAAGAATTATTGAAATTTGGTGTGTTGAAGGTACATACCGCTGGTTTGACGAGAACTGCTTGGTTTGTGGCCATTAGCACTGGCATGTCCAGCTGGTCATCTCTGGCATCTGAAATTAAATATTTGTACACAACTACCACTGCATTGGTGGTGGAACTGGATGCATCAGGTACCAGGATCTTGGCAATGCAACCTGTCATTACCTGTGTTGGCCAACCAAGCATAGTGCAATATGTGGCTCAAACAGAGTCACATCAGTGTAGGGGAGCATGTCTGATCCCAATTTGAGGCCCTGAGCCCAGCGCTGAAGATTCCACAGAAGGAATTGACCGATTCAAAATTCGAAATTGCCCAACTCTTTTGAAATATTTCACAGAAATGGCCACATGCCCTCACGGCGCAATGTGTGGCTCAAACTGAGTCACATCAGTGTAGGGGAGCATGTCTGATCCCAATTTGAGGCCCTGAGCCCAGCGCTTAAGAGTCCGTGGAAGGAATCAACTGATTCGAAATTTGTAATTGCCCAACTCTTCCCAAATATTTCACAGAGATGGCCACATGCCCTCATGGTGCAATATGCAGCTCAATCTGGGAAATTGCCTGACTCTTCCCAAATATTTCACAGGGATGGCCACATGCCCTCATGGCACAATGTGCAGCTCAAACTGAGTCAGAGCAGTGTACTCAAATTGGGATCAGACATGCTCCCTTACACTGCTCTGACTCAGTTTGACTCACATATTGCACCGTGAGGGCATGTGGCCATCTCTGTGAAATATTTCAAAAGACTTGGGCAGTTTTGAATTTCCCCACACCACTGTCCAAAAAAGATTTTCTGAATGATACAAGACAATGAGTTTTCCTGAACCCCGAGAAGTGTGAGTTTCAACAGCGGGAAGTAGAGTACTTGGGGGCCATTGTTGGTGACCCGCCAATCAGGATGGATCCTATAAAAGTGGTAGACTCATTCAAAATCCCTACTCATGCCTGCAAAGCAAACTAAATGTGGGAAGCAGAATTTCCAAACCGGGCTGATTTGCAACTGATTACCATAGTGCCAGTTCTTCTTTGCAGGAGACATGTTCCACATATGTACACATGAACATAGTTCATGAACATTTGAAATGTATTTTCCCTCTTGTGCAATCCATTACTTTTGTACATCATGTAAGGTAGCGGACAGACAAGTACGGTTGCCCCACGTGATGCATTAGCCTTATTGGGAAGATTGTTAAAGATTCATTGTAATCGACCTGTTCTCAGATTGAATTAAAAATTCTGGCTCAACAGTTCTGTGTGAATGTATCAGAAGACTGCTCCTAAATATTTTGAGAAATTTTGGTTAAGAAATGGGGGACGAGTTCCCAAATTGATGTGGGCGGGGAATGCCATTGATGTGGGCGGAGAATACCATCAATGTCTGATCATTTGGGAACTCGTCCCCCATTTCTCAACCGAAATTTCTCAAAATATTTAGGAGTAGTCTTCTGATACATTCACACAGAACTGTTGAGCCAGAATTTTTAATTCAATCTGAGAACAGGTCGATTACAGTGAATCTTTAACAATATTCCCAATAAGGCTAATGCATCACGTGGGGCAACCGTACACCGCCGTTTGTAGGAAATGTTTCAGGGATGTATCCGCCGCGATGTTGCGAAACAAATGTTTGATCATCACGGAATGCTGTGCCAAACATTTTTAAAATATAAATAAGTGAATCACACAAGGCTTTTGCAAGGTGCCGTTGGGGAAACATTTTTCAAGAACCTTTCCAGGATATTCAGCTATATGTCAAGGAGACCATTATGGGACTAATTTTTTGGCATTCAATAGCACAAAAAGAACGTGATAATAGATGGAAAACAGGGTAGATATACACTATACTAAGCCTGGAAGCTAAACTATGTACTTCCCACGCTGGCGCGAAAGACGCCAAACCCCGCTCGCCCACCTTCCTGCCGACCTGCCCCAATTAACATAAGCCCTGCCGAATGAGCTGCATGACATGCGTGAGCGTGCAGTAAGTCACAGAGACGACTGTGCCTGTGACGAAACGGCCGGGGTGCTCGAGTGTTAAGTGGGGGTCCACTGTGCATGCGAAAAAGAGTAATAAGATGAGTCAAGAGGCTGGGAGGGAGAGAAGGAACTCACAATTGTCGCATGAGAACAAGGTGCACACCGACTCGGTCAGTCCTCCGCCAATCTCGTCCCTTTGTCATCGTCTGATGGCGTATTCACGGCCTCCTCGAGGATCTCTTCATGTGCGCCTGACACGCCGTTGTCAGAGCCGGATTCGCTAGCCGTGACTTGCGACGCAGTCAATGGTTCGGCAATGTGGGGTTGCGAGTGAGACTTGACATTGAATTGAGCCAATTTGCATTACTTGAGGCTGACAAGCTTTTGAATTGGATAGGTGACATGGTTTGAGCTTGGCGCAGATAGATTGTGAGAGATGGGTTGGAGGTGGAGAACTCAAAGGGATATGGTTGACCGGTGTGAACACTTGTAACGGTTGGAGAGCGAGAACAAGAATTGCCATCTTGAAAGATTGCTGATTGAGGCTTCAGATGAGATGGGAGCAGTCCAGGTGGGTGGCATATTGACGTGCGAGTTCAATTCGACACAGCAGTGAGTGGGGAAAAGGACAAAAAGACGGATTGCTGGCACCAACATTGTACTTGTTTGTTCTGATGCGCACAGACCCAGTCAATCACACGTTCACAACTGACAGTTCTCTTTCGTTAATGTTACGTCGTACTGTACTGAGAAATTCTGGCCTCTTCTGTTGTTGCATGGTGCTGAGGAGCTCCCTCCCCTCATAGATTTTGATGAATGCTGCACACTTGCAAACATTGAATGGAGATCAGCATAAAATGTAAATTAGATGTCAGTTTAACATTGAGGGAACATCTGCCGAATATACCACCTACCCTACCCTGATATAGCAAACCCATCAGCTCTGCTGATCGGCATGTTCCCGCGGAGCTCTACTGTATCAAAAACAGCTTTCTGTCTTACCCGCGGTTAATACCTACCGGTATTCCTCCCTGCAAATGACTTGATGCCTGCAGACTGAGCTCGGGTGCTGCCGGCGGCATGCTGCCTGCCGAATGATCCATCGAAGCCTTTTGCACATCATTCCCCGCCCTGCTCAGAACTTCCCGTCGTCCACGCTGCGTGTGACTGTGCGCGCCGCCACCACCGGAGTCACATGCGTGACCACTGCTGCACGCAGTGACAGCGCTCTTCCTTCCTCCCACCTCCCACCTTTCTCCCCGTCCCCTGTGCTGCCTACAGCATTGGGTACATGTCGTCTATCTCTGGCGCCTCTCTATGCTCTTCCCGCCACCCGTTTTTCACTGTGAACCTTACTACTGACACTCCATGCACTCCACCCATGCTCTTTGCCTGGCTGCCTGTACCCTCGCGATTTTTTTATTCCTACCATCCCCTGCCTGTCCCGTAGTAACTTCAATATACTCTTCCCGCCTCTGTTCTTCGTCGTGATGCGTGAGCGCCCTTAAGCGAGATCAAATGATACGTGCATATGCGCTACCCCCACCTCGTCCTCCATGGTCAACAAGGGTAAGTCGGGCCTGTCCGGTGGACACAAGATTTCCTACGGACGCCCAAGCTTCAAAAACCGCTCAATACGTGTTCCTCTCAACCAAACCGGCGCCCAGATCAGACTAGCACGCGAGCAGCAGAAAAACCGTGTCGCAGGTTCGTACCCATATATTCTTCTGCATTTATCTACTCACACGGGTCTTGTTAGCCCTCAGCTTTGTTCAGCGTGAGGCTCTCTTCGGCCATGGCGACCACGACATCGAAATGCCAGATGCTCCGGACTACTATTCCGTGGACTGGCAGGATGTTGACAGCGACGACGAGGAGGCGCTACAACGCCTTCCCCCAGGTGAAGAAGGATACTACCACAGTCATGCCGGAAAGGAGGCCGTGTTCCAAGAGATATTCAATAGATATTCAATAAGTGCCAGCCAGGGTGCGTCTGCCGTGCCTTCGATATTCATTATTCATTCATTACTTGAATTGATTTTTATACCTATCTACAGGCGCGGAGACCCCCGCCGCCGTGCACACCGTGTCCAGACCACGATCGACTCATGGAAGCAACAACTACCCTATCTCGTCGAAGCATACCTCAAGCTCAAGATGGACGGCCCCGTCAACTCAGAGACAATGCCAGGAGGGTGGGAGATTGAAGTTATTGGGCTCGACGGTACATTACAGTGAGATCAGCATAGACCCTCAATTAATCTTTTCATAGAATATGGTACCCGCTACTTTGTTCACGTCGATGGCGCCATGCGCACCAACGAAACCCTCCTCCGGCATGGATATATTGGTGCGAGCCCTGAGAAGGTCTCTCTCGCGTTCCCGCTCCGCCTCTTTGAGGTCTTCCGGCAAGTACATCGTGTCTGTCCCCGTTACAGCCTCGGTGGACTAAGCACAACACTCACCAATCTCCATCAAAGTCCGCGGCGAGCCCCGCTCGCCGAACAACTGTCCACAGCGTACGACGCCTACCTCGAGGTCATCCGGGAAGTCGAGGCTCGTGCGCATGCAGCCATGGGCCGTAATGCATCATGGTACATCAAGAACCTTTGCGCACCATGCATGTACAAGACTCGGAACGAGCCCCCGCTTCGATTTTCATGGCTGGGCTGCATGGATGAGAATAACTCGCTCAAGCTAGTCGATGCGACCTTTCGCGCTGGTACCACCCGTCTGGATGATCGCGCGTCGACCTCCTTCCGCTGGTTGACACCAGAGCAGGTGGATGCATTCAAAGATGAGGTTGCGAACTCACAGAAGGTACGTTGCCCGAGCTCAAAATTTATTCCTCTCGTTTAACTGCTCATTCAGAAGGCACGCTCTAAGAAGCAGCCAATGGCTGCCGCCGCCCTGTCCCCATCGTCCTCCACCGCGTCCACGGCCACCGCCCTGTCCACGTCATCACCCATTTCCGCCCTCGCCTCCAATTTTTCCACGTCCTCTGCCTCACTCCCACCCGCTTCTCTACCAGCCGATGTCTCGGCAAATGAGTCACCGGCCCATGCCTCTGTTCCTGACGAGGCTGAATCTGGCTATGCCCCGGTCGCCGACGACGATGATCCAGATGTGGCGTGGCTCAACATCAATGAACTCAGCGGCAGTGAGTCTGAGGAGTTTTCCAAATGCCTCAACACCTGCGTTGAGCGCTGGAAAGCCGCTGGTCCCGAGGCCCGTAAAAAAATGTTCGCACTCTTCGCGGTGTCGGGCATTTTTTTTGACAGTTTGCCGCCATGGGCACGTTGTGATAATGTGCGACATGATTAGAAGTGGTGAATTGTAAGTTTTTTGATTCTCTTGCCTTTCAATCTATCTAACGGCGATATTCAGAATGAAATATCCGCTTGTGATGGTCAAATCGTTACTTGACCAGTATGGTGCCGACATCGGGCTCGGCTATGATATCATGTGTGCATTTTTTAAGACACTCATGCGTAGCTCTTTGGGTGTGAGCGTCACCGCGATGCGGATGCAGGGTGTTGTCCCTGCATTCCACGGGCATGCGCACAACAGGGCCTGCCAAATCGGATGGCACCCGTTATATGTGGATGGCGTTGGGCTTGAAGATTTTGAAGAATGTGAGCGTACATTCGCCAAGTCAAATCATTTAGCCTCTACGACCCGACTCGCCACACCATTCCACCGCCAGCAACAAATCGACGAGCACTTCAAATTCCACGATGAAGACAAGCATGCGGCGTCTGGTATGTAAATGCCGTTGCTTCCTGACAGCTTCTGATCCATGTCAGGAAACTTCATCTATCAAAATTATCGCCAGGCCCTTGAGAAGATTGCTATCAACACCGGCCAGCTCTCACTGCTGGAGAGCTCTCTCGGGACTACCGCCACGGACTACGAGATCTACCACGCCACAGAGGTGAAATATTTTCAGGATCTGCGCAAAGAACCCGAGGATGTACAACGAACCGTGGACTATATCGGCAAGCTTCAGAAGCACGTGGATGCCTTGTAAGTCTACCATATTCCGTTAACCCGAGAACTCAATTCATTTTAATTCATTTTAGCGCCGCTTCGGACCAAGCCAAGAAGGAATTCAACCGGCTCGACTTCAATATCATTCACAACGGGTACACCAAGCCGCAAATCACCCTCGTACGTACACAATATCGCACAACATATACCAAATTCCTCGCCGTCGAGGAAGATTTGTGTCGTTTCGAAGAAGCGCACGGAATCGAGGTTAGGTGGATGCCCAACTCGAAGGAGTACAAGGATGGCCTCACCCTCACTACGCAGCGGAAATATCGGGAGGCGTTGACGGAGGTGGAGAGGCTTGTGGTACAGCGGTTGTTTGAGCTGACGAAGCTGGGTATGAGCGGTCTCGGTATGTGTTCGGAACTTCAGCCCTTTTTATAAATTTTTTATTATTTTCCACAGCGTACAATATGCGGGATAAAATATCCAAGGCATTGAAAACCCGATCCGAGGCCATCCGCCGTGCAATCATCGTGTACAACGAGGCCGCCGCCCTGCTCACGCCTCCACGAGAACAACTTACGTTCGCAGAGGTCATCCAGACCACATCACTTGCGGAGTTCGACATCTTGCGCGACACTCGGCAAGACATCCGTCTCCAGCCTTGGACCCAACCAGCGCGGCGCGAAGCAATGGTCCTGCATTATGGCATCAAACGGGCGAAGGAGGAAGTACAGCGTCTCAACGTCGAAATTACGCGTTTGCTTACGTTCCTTGTCGACGAGCACATTGACTACTACAGGGCTATCTCCGCCAACATAATTGTGAACCTGCCGCTTGCCATTGAGCTCCAGAGGCGCTGGTGTCATGCCTCTCGTATCAGCGCTGCAATTTGCAGACGCATCGCCCTCACCTCAAGACTTGTCGGTTTCTCAGGTTCCATCTTCCCCGGTCAACGTGAAGACCGTGATCCGGATCGTGGTGATGGCGTCCCACCCCCTTACTGGCTTGCTACCGAGCTGGGAGTCGAGCAGATGGCGGTTGAGTATGAAGAGGTAGTCGACTTGGATGCGAGCCTTGGACAATGACGAGGACTTGGGGCTTGTCATCAGGGAGCTGGAAGTGGATGAAGATCACATAGTAGACTCATGGACCACTTATCTACGTTCGATGACTCTTGAATAATATCTTCTCCCAATTTCGCTGGACTTGTTCTTTCGTGAGATCTCTCCGGCTTTCAGTCCGATTGGCTCAGGTGTTTGGACCGTTTTCGGCTTTCACTTTATAATGCCGGAATGTGGAAGAAAATGAATTCGCGATGGAGTCCTTTAAAGCCAGATACCATTCTGACTCGTGAGATTGCTTCTAACTATCTTAGAGATTACCCACAAAAAAATTAAGAAATTCATGATGTGCTCTGGTTGAGGTACAAGGGTTTCGGCATTCAACTTCGGCCAAATCTGATGTTCCAAAACCTATCCCGCTCCAACAGAAGTCAGGCAAGCATTGAAAAAAATCAGAAACCTGCTAGAGTTAGTCCACTACATCTATATTGGCATTATATTTCGAATTGGCCCAATCCCAGGAATAGTTTGCGAGATCTGAAGAATGGTTCAACTTGAGCGATGAATTCAGTGCACTTACAGTTATTGAACTCGACCATCTTTCTGTCATATTTCGTCACCCTGGAACTGCACCTCTCGAATATCCCTGTTCTTTCGATAAATTATAGTGTATACAACTTGTTTCTTCAAATGTATAAGCTTTTAGGTTGTCTTCCACCCCTCCTCATGCCCCAAATAGCCGGAAAGTGGTTTTTTGACCGAAATATGAAACCTCTCCAAACCGTTCAAAAGCTTACCAAAATGGAGGTAATATGCTAGGGTACCCGAATACAAAGATTCAGGACTCCCGCTTCCACCGTCGCTTTCAAATTAACGGGTGATTGCTACAGCTGCACATGGTAAAACAAGATACCCCGACATCTGATCACCATGAAAACATTTTGCAGTGGGTCGTTCCAGTTACATGTACCCTCTGAGCGCACATTTAGGTATCCATGATGTTAGATTGTCAAGAAATGTATCATTGCGGCGGTGGGACCCATTAGACTAAAATCTCTGTTGAAAAAATAGGTAAGGCCCAATTTCTGTTGTGGATGAACTTGTTCTAGATGAAGGTATGTTCAGTAACCGAACAAAGCAGATTAATACACACGGGTGAGTGCTACAGCCATTTCTGTGATGTTTCGCACAACAAAGTTCCCAATTAGGAAAGAAATTATGTCAATCAAGGATAGAAATCATGTCAATCAAGTGGCTGTGAAAGCTGTCAATCTCTATTCTTTTCTTAAACCGCCACCATGCCTTTTGTCCACGACTGGGGAATTCCTGGCATTGACATACCTGTTCCCCCCGCTCGTGTGGGTCCTTCACGGGACATTCTCGCTTTCAGAAACCTCCGGTTCAGCCCCCTCGGGCTTTATGACCTTCGCCGCCGTCTTGGTGTCCACCCCAGCGAGCCTGGGATCTTTCAACGATTCCGCGACCGCTTCCTTACCTCTGACATGGCGTGGTTCGCAGGGGGTATGAGTAGTGATGGTAAACATGCCCCGACCACCCCTGGTTTCTTCCCGGAGTTTATAGCTTTGCATGACAGCCTCCCCGCCGGCACTGTGGGGAATGAAGCTAGGAAGATGCTCAACGAAAGGATGCAGCACGCAGTATTTGACCTGGTGCGCCATGCTACTTTATTTTCTACTAACCCAGCTCATTTTCTTTAAAAACCATAGGCCACTCTGTGGGATCGTACGTTCGGCGGTACGACTATGATCATGCACATCGAAGGTACCACCATGCCGAACACACCTACGGAACCCCAGTTCCTCCGCGCTGCTACATACCTGCCCCCTGGCTTTGTTGCCGCCCACCCTGCCAGCCACGCTGTGATCGCCTGCATCACGCAGACTTTCATTGAGGCCATCGGCGTACCCACAGTCCAGCAGTGGAGGGCGAACGCCCTTCTCCGTGGCTGGTCCCTGACGCAGCCAGGGCTGGGTGCTCCAGCCAACAGGACGACCCCATATCTTATCCCAACCCCGCCACCCGGCTCCGCTCATTTCAAGTTCCTTGGGCGCCCAGTAGGAGCCCTCGACACTCTTCTCGGTGCGACTCCCCCAGCACCTGTCGTTGTTATTCCCGATGACGACGACGACGACTACTTGAATGATCTAACAATGGACCTCATGGATGCGACCGCGCGTGCGACTTACGCAGAGACCGAGTCTGCGGAACGTCTCGAGCAGATCCACAATCTGGAACAACAAATCGACATCCTCATCGCTCGTGTGGCTGCTGCAGACGCCCTCAGTGCTGAATTGCAAGGCCAGCTACTCACAACCAGACATGGAACGATTCCATGCGGTGAATAATTCTTTTTTTAAATGTTTCATTCCACCTACCCTACCCTGATATAGCAACCCATCAGCTCCGCTGATCGGCATGTTCCCGCGGAGCTCTACTGTATCAAAAACGGCTTTCTGTCTTACCCGCAGTTAATACCTACCGGTATTCCTCCCTGCAAATGCCTTCATGCCTGCAGAATGAGCTCGGGTGCTGCCGGCAGCATGCTGCTCGCCAGATGGTCTCGCCCATCACTTCCGGCCTTCCTCGGAATTTTCCATTGCCCACACCACGCGTGATGCCGCTGCCATCGTGTAACATCCGTGACCAACGCGTCACATGGTGCCGCCATCGAGCGCAAGAGGCTTCAAGTACACATATACTGGGCACATATACCTTGTTAAAAACATTAATGTACACTCCATATGAGCAGAAACAGCATATTTATTGGGTAAGATAATAAAGTACGTGACGGCGGGAACATAAGACAGCGGCTGGACTACATAACGGACGTAGGGGGCGCGTATATGACAAGGGCGGAACTGTTGGCGGCGTCCCTGGATGCGCCGGCATCGTCCTCGTTTGCGTCGGGGTCATCATCGTGCTCATCATCGCTCGTGATGATCGCTCGGCTGACGACTCGTGAGCGCGAACCGGCCTTGAGCCGCTCCAGTGCACCCTGTGTGGTTGCATCATCGTGTACTCCCTTCTTGGCAGGGGCATTCTTCTTGGTCGACTTCTTCGTGGTGGTGCTGGTCTTCGTGGGACGAGCGGACTTCTTCGTGGGACGCTTCCCAGCCCCGGCACCGGCATCTTTCATCGTCCGGGCACGCTTCTTGGTGGCTGGGCGTGCGGTCTCGTCGTCGGTGCGCTGCTCTGCAGAGGGGGTTTGGTTGTTGTCAGTCTCCTCCTGCTCGTCGTCGACCTCAGCCCGCCCGCGCTTACGAGGGCGCCCGGCATCGCAACGAGATGCGCGATGCTTTGCAACCACCCGTCCCGCAGCAACATCCTCCTCCCACTTCGCCTTGCGCTCAGCGGCTTCCACCGGCCCCAGCTTCCTGAAAGCGCACTTGCCCGTGCATACCGCTTCAAGCAGCGTCCGGATCACGATCTGCGAGGTGCTCAGGTTGCTGGGATCGGTGATCTTTTCGCCTGCAGTCCAGCCGTCGAGGATGACGCCGTACCGCTGTATGACATCCTCCTCCCACCATGTCCACCCAAGTCGCGCCTCGCTGACTTTCGAAACATCGGCTACAGCAGCGTCAGCTGTTTCCACGCTCAATGTGCAGCCCACACACCTAGATTCTTCGCCAGGAGGGACCGTATTTCCCCCTTCATCCAGTCGGTCTTCTGTTTCGAAGTCCGAAGCATGTCTGCCACGTAGAAAATGTTAGCGCTAAAGAAAAGAAGGGTATGTAGTCCACGTACTGGCAGGATCGCATCCCGCGATTGCAAAAGCCTCCAATTTCATCCCCACTTCGCCTGTGACCCATTTCTTACGCGTCGCGATCTCCATATACTGCTCGAGTTCCCTGCTGGTGAAGTACCACTCAGGCTCCATCCGGAACTCAACGTTGTTCTTGACGACGCAGAAAAGCCTTCAGCACCCACGCGTTGAGCGAGAGCGGATAGCTTCATGAACAAAGGTAAAAAAAACTCGTAAATGCTTCGCACACAACTCACTCACCAGCATTTTCATGTTCCGCACAACATTCACCACGTCCTGAATCTTCGCACGCGGCGTGTCGCGGCGGAGGTGGAAGTTTGTCGAGCGGACCGTCTCCCACCGCATGCAGAGGGCTTCTTTCTCCTGTGTTGTGAGCTCGCAGTACTCGTCGTAAAAATGTGTATGGAGGTCGGGGGTGCTCATAACAATGCCCTCTAAAAGTATCACTCAGCAAATGGACGCGGAGGAAATGAAAAGAATATAACTCACGCTCGCGAAGCTCCATAGACTTGAGACCACGGAACGTGTTGTACGGGTTAACAACATCCTGATGGTTGATCATATGAGCGCCGCCTTGAAAAAAGATGTTGAGGAAGTAACGCGGTTCCATGTCGAATTCAGTAGCCATGCTGTGCGCCAGCTCGTTGGTGCTCTCCATCCATTGTTGGACTCGCGCATCGATACGTGCCTGCTTGTCGTTCCTCTCGGCGCGTTTCTCCTTGAGCTGTTCGGCTGTGAGCGGTGCTGGCTTCTGTGAGTGGTTGCCTGTACGCATGCAAGTCGAGCTCGCGGGCGCGACAGTCGCGTATGTGGCCGGCATGGTTTGAAGGGAAGTGAAAATGGACCTGTGGTCGCGTCAGGCCGACGTGTTGAATTTTTTGAGAGGCCATGACCGAGGCGGCAGATGAGCAACACAGCAAGTTAACAATCGGGTAGGGGTCGGAGGAAGATGAGAGTGGCGGATGAGCAACGAAGCAATTTAGCAGTCGGGTAGGGTTATGGCCCTGGACCTGTGGTCGCATCAGGCCGACGTGTTGAATTTTTTGAGAGGCCGTGACCGAGGCGGCAGATGAGCAACACAGCAAGTTAACAATCAGGTAGGGGTCGGAGGAAGATGTGAGTGGCGGATGAGCAACGAAGCAAGTTAGCAGTCGGGTAGGGTTATGGCCCTGGGTCGGAGGAAGATGTGGGTCGAAAGGCAAGTCGGGTAGGGGCTGGGTCGGAGATGTGGGTCGAACAATCATGTGGCAGAATATTGATCTCACTCGGAAAATGCTCCCACGCCGGTAATTTTTGGCAAATACAGGTCATTAAAATTCATAAAGACAGGCATACAGGCATAGACAATGTAAGAAAGAGGGATCATTCGGGTGCGACCACAGCATCCAGCAAACGAGAGACGACGGCAGCATTGATGCCCAAGGCAAGAAGTTCTTCATACCATTTAACCGGCGCGTATGCGCGCATCACCACCTTGATGCCAACCGCGAGATGCTGCAGGTTCTCCTGGCAAATGAACAGGTCCAGACCGTCCAGCTGGCTATCCGACTGATTGCCGTTCGCGTGTTCAGGTGCGGTGAGGTGAGACCGTGGGTTCATCGAAGGGGCAGGGAATGGTGCCTGCGGGTTCGCACTGGCCGGAGAATAGGGAGGGGGTTGACGCGACGATGATGCTGAAGTGCGAATTGTTCGTGGCTGGGAACGACTTGGCGTAGTGGGTGGTGTAGCTATCAATGTTAATTAAGTAGAAGGAATGAAACATTTAAAAAAAGAATTATTCACCGCGTGGAATCGTTCCACGTCTGGTTGTGAGTAGCTGGCCTTGCAAGTCAGCACTGAGGGCGTCTGCAGCAGCCACACGAGCGATGAGGATGTCGATTTGTTGTTCCAGATTGTGGATCTGCTCGAGACGTTCCGCAGACTCGGTCTCTGCGTAAGTCGCACGTGCGGTCGCATCCATGAGGTCCATTGTTAGATCATTCAAGTAGTCGTCGTCGTCGTCATCGGGAATAACAACGACAGGTGCTGGGGAGTCGCACCGAGAAGAGTGTCGAGGGCTCCTACTGGGCGCCCAAGGAACTTGAAATGAGCGGAGCCGGGTGGCGGGGTTGGGATAAGATATGGGGTCGTCCTGTTGGCTGGAGCACCCAGCCCTGGCTGCGTCAGGGACCAGCCACGGAGAAGGGTGTTCGCCCTCCACTGCTGGACTGTGGGTACGCCGATGGCCTCAATGAAAGTCTGCGTGATGCAGGCGATCGCAGCGTGGCTGGCAGGGTGGGCGGCAACAAAGCCAGGGGGCAGGTATGTAGCAGCGCAGAGGAACTGGGGTTCCGTACTATCCCCCCCCACCGTCCCGGACAAACCTAGTACTCGGACACTTGAATATTACTCGCCCATTTCCCGGTCGATTTCTGAGATTTTTGGCTCAAAACACTCGTATCAACGTCGTCTATCACGTTCAGTGCCGATCGGACCATAGAGATGCTATTTGTTCCCCTCCCGCACCATTAGAAGTTGCCAAATCAGGGAATTTTGTAATTTTTTCCACCAGCAAGAGGGCCCTTAGCCCAGAGTGCCTTGAGGACGAAATTTCTGAAAAGACCATTCAATTACGAGTCTCCATCTCAATTTTTGTGGCAGGAGATGCCCTGCACGCCGTGTGATGCAAAACGGAAGAGATCAGCTTATGTCATAATATCAACCCTTACTCGTGCCACTGCCACACCTTCCGCACACCCACTACAGCGTCAAAACCCGTATTTCTGGGCGCTTGGGGTCTTATGCCATCAAACCCGCACTCAAAACTGTCCCCGGAGGAGCGCATGGCGCTTGCGATTAAAGATGTCCAGAGCGGGAAATACTCAGGACGAGGTGCGGCCAAGGTGTATTCTGTGCCGCCTAGCACCCTCAGCGACCGCCTCAACGGCGTTAGAACGCGTTCTGATGCGCATAATGACCAATTCCTCCTCACTGAGCCTCAGGAGAAAGTTCTTGTTGACTGGTGTCATTTTCTTGATCTCACAGCTCATCCACTAAACCGTCAAACAATTACCCGAAGGTCAAGGCCTTATGTGGGCAGACCCCAGGTCAAAATTGGCTTGATAGGTTTCTAGAACGGCATAAACTAGACTTGTTTTCTGGGAAGACCTCGGGTTTAGACCCCAAACGAGCGCGAGCATTCAATTACACTGCGATTCAGGATTACTTTCAGAAACTGAAAGCAATCATTGACGAAAAGAAGATCCCCTGGCATAATGTTTACAACATGGACGAGAAGGGGATCCAATTGGGTGGCGGGCGAAAGAATCGAGGCGTAAAATATATTCTGTCACGCCACGTGCGCTCGCGTTATCGAACCGCCGATTCGAACTTGGAGCTCGTAACCGTGATTGAATGCATATCAGCCACGGGACAGAAGCTTCCTCCGGGGTTTGTCCTGCAAGGAAAGCGGTTGTTGAAGCGGTGGTTCACAGAAGCAACCCAAGGCGCCGGCTGGTAATATTTGTTTTCCGTTTCACCGTCATAATCGTTGCTTAATATCGCATGATCGCAGCATTAGTGTGTCCGAGAACGGGTGGACCGACGACCATCTCTGCCGGGAATGGTTCGTCAAGGTGTTCATTCCGTGGTTCATCCGACACAATATCAACGACGACCCGGGCCTCGTCGTTTGGGACGGACATAGATCACACGAAACTTTGCCGCTCATCGAGATCGCAATCAAGGAGAATATCCATCTATTCAGTCTCCCCTCGCATACGAGCCATCACACTCAGCCCTTGGATGTCGGTGTATTTGGTCCAACAGAGCGATATTGGGGGCAGAAGTGCGATGAATTGGCTGACATTGGACTACAGGTGACCAAAGACAACGTTATCGAGGTGTACCTTGAGGTTCGCGAAAAGGCTATGACAGCGACAAACATCCTTAGCGCCTTCCGAAAGACAGGAATACGGCCGCTGAACCCAGATGTATTCAAGGAGGAGGATTATGCACCCAGCTGGACAACGTCTACTCAATCACACCTTCCCGAAACCTATCCTCGCCCCACATCACCCGTTGACCTACTCCGCATTGCGCCCGCAGCGCCCGCCAGGGAAAATCGCCGTGGTCGCTCAGCATCAGTCCAATCGGGGCCGTACGCATCACGTACTGCCTTGCTAGCGACGCTCACCATGCTGGAGGAGCAATTGGCAACAGCGAGGGCCGAAGCGGAAGCAGCCACTGCCCACGCTGTCTTGATGGCACGCGAGAACCTGAAAATCAATAATCTGCTTAATGCGAAGGCGGGGAAGAAGAAAGAGGGCGGGTCGCGCACACTTCCAGGGGACAGCACGATGTCTCACATCAGGCGAAGGGCTGGAAGAGAAGCGGAGGGAAGCAAGAGAGAAGGAACAGCAGAAGGAGGAGGCAGAAGTGAAACGGCTGCAGAAAAAGGCTGATCAGGAGAGGCGGAGACGAGAGAAGGAGGAACATGCCAAAGAATTGCAAGAGCGACGCGCCTTGCGCGAGTTCAATCGGCTGGTCAACGACGATGCTAAAAAGAAGCGGCAGCAAGCCGGGGGGCGTGGGCGTGGGCGTGGGCGCGGCAGAGGTCGAGGTCGAGGAGGTGCAAGTGTCAGCAGATCGAGTGCACATCAAAAAGAGAATGCACACACCGATTCCGATTCCGAGGACTCTTCCGATACCGCAGAAAGCAGTTCCAAGGGGTCCTCCAGTGACGAGTTCGATGGTGGGGCCGAACCAGACGTTCCGCAGGTGGTAAGGCGCAGTGGGCGTGCTCGTCCAGAGCGTCCGTGGGCGGCCAGACTTGCTGCAATTGACGAGGATCCGTGAGGCGAAAAGAGGTCGGAATCTCGGGTTTTAGAATTCCAAGAGGAGCAATGCATATGGTAGATGTCGCATGGCGAGTATTGAACGGAATGGAAGAGAATTGAGGCCGTAGTGGGCGACAGATGAGCTGGCATGCCAATTGCGGTGCAGTGTCACGTTACCTAGAACTCGGACACTTTCGCCTGTCAAAGAAATTGAGCTCGTTTAACGAGTTCCCTGCCGATTGACACAAACTTTTTTTTCATCCTTCATAATTTTCCAAATTGCAAACGATCTATCTACTCAGTTTGACCAGAAATGATCTCTGAGCCGAGTTATTCAAGGGTTTTCCTTAAGTGTCCGAGTACTAGGGGGGGGATAGTAGGTGTGTTCGGCATGGTGGTACCTTCGATGTGCATGATCATAGTCGTACCGCCGAACGTACGATCCCACAGAGTGGCCTATGGTTTTTAAAGAAAATGAGCTGGGTTAGTAGAAAATAAAGTAGCATGGCGCACCAGGTCAAATACTGCGTGCTGCATCCTTTCGTTGAGCATCTTCCTAGCTTCATTCCCCACAGTGCCGGCGGGGAGGCTGTCACGCAAAGCTATAAACTCCGGGAAGAAACCAGGGGTGGTCGGGGCATGTTTACCATCACTACTCATACCCCCTGCGAACCACGCCATGTCAGAGGTAAGGAAGCGGTCGCGGAATCGTTGAAAGATCCCAGGCTCGCTGGGGTGGACACCAAGACGGCGGCGAAGGTCATAAAGCCCGAGGGGGCTGAACCGGAGGTTTCTGAAAGCGAGAATGTCCCGTGAAGGACCCACACGAGCGGGGGGAACAGGTATGTCAATGCCAGGAATTCCCCAGTCGTGGACAAAAGGCATGGTGGCGGTTTAAGAAAAGAATAGAGATTGACAGCTTTCACAGCCACTTGATTGACATGATTTCTATCCTTGATTGACATAATTTCTTTCCTAATTGGGAACTTTGTTGTGCGAAACATCACAGAAATGGCTGTAGCACTCACCCGTGTGTATTAATCTGCTTTGTTCGGTTACTGAACATACCTTCATCTAGAACAAGTTCATCCACAACAGAAATTGGGCCTTACCTATTTTTTCAACAGAGATTTTAGTCTAATGGGTCCCACCGCCGCAATGATACATTTCTTGACAATCTAACATCATGGATACCTAAATGTGCGCTCAGAGGGTACATGTAACTGGAACGACCCACTGCAAAATGTTTTCATGGTGATCAGATGTCGGGGTATCTTGTTTTACCATGTGCAGCTGTAGCAATCACCCGTTAATTTGAAAGCGACGGTGGAAGCGGGAGTCCTGAATCTTTGTATTCGGGTACCCTAGCATATTACCTCCATTTTGGTAAGCTTTTGAACGGTTTGGAGAGGTTTCATATTTCGGTCAAAAAACCACTTTCCGGCTATTTGGGGCATGAGGAGGGGTGGAAGACAACCTAAAAGCTTATACATTTGAAGAAACAAGTGTATACACTATAATTTATCGAAAGAACAGGGATATTCGAGAGGTGCAGTTCCAGGGTGACGAAATATGACAGAAAGATGGTCGAGTTCAATAACTGTAAGTGCACTGAATTCATCGCTCAAGTTGAACCATTCTTCAGATCTCGCAAACTATTCCTGGGATTGGGCCAATTCGAAATATAATGCCAATATAGATGTAGTGGACTAACTCTAGCAGGTTTCTGATTTTTTTTCAATGCTTGCCTGACTTCTGTTGGAGCGGGATAGGTTTTGGAACATCAGATTTGGCCGAAGTTGAATGCCGAAACCCTTGTACCTCAACCAGAGCACATCATGAATTTCTTAATTTTTTTGTGGGTAATCTCTAAGATAGTTAGAAGCAATCTCACGAGTCAGAATGGTATCTGGCTTTAAAGGACTCCATCGCGAATTCATTTTCTTCCACATTCCGGCATTATAAAGTGAAAGCCGAAAACGGTCCAAACACCCGAGCCAATCGGACTGAAAGCCGGAGAGATCTCACGAAAGAACAAGTCCAGCGAAATTGGGAGAAGATATTATTCAAGAGTCATCGAACGTAGATAAGTGGTCCATGAGTCTACTATGTGATCTTCATCCACTTCCAGCTCCCTGATGACAAGCCCCAAGTCCTCGTCATTGTCCAAGGCTGGTATCACATCCGCATCCAAGTCGACTACCTCTTCATACTCAACCGCCATCTGCTCGACTCCCAGCTCGGTAGCAAGCCAGTAAGGGGGTGGGACGCCATCACCACGATCCGGATCACGGTCTTCACGTTGACCGGGGAAGATGGAACCTGAGAAACCGACAAGTCTTGAGGTGAGGGCGATGCGTCTGCAAATTGCAGCGCTGATACGAGAGGCATGACACCAGCGCCTCTGGAGCTCAATGGCAAGCGGCAGGTTCACAATTATGTTGGCGGAGATAGCCCTGTAGTAGTCAATGTGCTCGTCGACAAGGAACGTAAGCAAACGCGTAATTTCGACGTTGAGACGCTGTACTTCCTCCTTCGCCCGTTTGATGCCATAATGCAGGACCATTGCTTCGCGCCGCGCTGGTTGGGTCCAAGGCTGGAGACGGATGTCTTGCCGAGTGTCGCGCAAGATGTCGAACTCCGCAAGTGATGTGGTCTGGATGACCTCTGCGAACGTAAGTTGTTCTCGTGGAGGCGTGAGCAGGGCGGCGGCCTCGTTGTACACGATGATTGCACGGCGGATGGCCTCGGATCGGGTTTTCAATGCCTTGGATATTTTATCCCGCATATTGTACGCTGTGGAAAATAATAAAAAATTTATAAAAAGGGCTGAAGTTCCGAACACATACCGAGACCGCTCATACCCAGCTTCGTCAGCTCAAACAACCGCTGTACCACAAGCCTCTCCACCTCCGTCAACGCCTCCCGATATTTCCGCTGCGTAGTGAGGGTGAGGCCATCCTTGTACTCCTTCGAGTTGGGCATCCACCTAACCTCGATTCCGTGCGCTTCTTCGAAACGACACAAATCTTCCTCGACGGCGAGGAATTTGGTATATGTTGTGCGATATTGTGTACGTACGAGGGTGATTTGCGGCTTGGTGTACCCGTTGTGAATGATATTGAAGTCGAGCCGGTTGAATTCCTTCTTGGCTTGGTCCGAAGCGGCGCTAAAATGAATTAAAATGAATTGAGTTCTCGGGTTAACGGAATATGGTAGACTTACAAGGCATCCACGTGCTTCTGAAGCTTGCCGATATAGTCCACGGTTCGTTGTACATCCTCGGGTTCTTTGCGCAGATCCTGAAAATATTTCACCTCTGTGGCGTGGTAGATCTCGTAGTCCGTGGCGGTAGTCCCGAGAGAGCTCTCCAGCAGTGAGAGCTGGCCGGTGTTGATAGCAATCTTCTCAAGGGCCTGGCGATAATTTTGATAGATGAAGTTTCCTGACATGGATCAGAAGCTGTCAGGAAGCAACGGCATTTACATACCAGACGCCGCATGCTTGTCTTCATCGTGGAATTTGAAGTGCTCGTCGATTTGTTGCTGGCGGTGGAATGGTGTGGCGAGTCGGGTCGTAGAGGCTAAATGATTTGACTTGGCGAATGTACGCTCACATTCTTCAAAATCTTCAAGCCCAACGCCATCCACATATAACGGGTGCCATCCGATTTGGCAGGCCCTGTTGTGCGCATGCCCGTGGAATGCAGGGACAACACCCTGCATCCGCATCGCGGTGACGCTCACACCCAAAGAGCTACGCATGAGTGTCTTAAAAAATGCACACATGATATCATAGCCGAGCCCGATGTCGGCACCATACTGGTCAAGTAACGATTTGACCATCACAAGCGGATATTTCATTCTGAATATCGCCGTTAGATAGATTGAAAGGCAAGAGAATCAAAAAACTTACAATTCACCACTTCTAATCATGTCGCACATTATCACAACGTGCCCATGGCGGCAAACTGTCAAAAAAATGCCCGACACCGCGAAGAGTGCGAACATTTTTTTACGGGCCTCGGGACCAGCGGCTTTCCAGCGCTCAACGCAGGTGTTGAGGCATTTGGAAAACTCCTCAGACTCACTGCCGCTGAGTTCATTGATGTTGAGCCACGCCACATCTGGATCATCGTCGTCGGCGACCGGGGCATAGCCAGATTCAGCCTCGTCAGGAACAGAGGCATGGGCCGGTGACTCATTTGCCGAGACATCGGCTGGTAGAGAAGCGGGTGGGAGTGAGGCAGAGGACGTGGAAAAATTGGAGGCGAGGGCGGAAATGGGTGATGACGTGGACAGGGCGGTGGCCGTGGACGCGGTGGAGGACGATGGGGACAGGGCGGCGGCAGCCATTGGCTGCTTCTTAGAGCGTGCCTTCTGAATGAGCAGTTAAACGAGAGGAATAAATTTTGAGCTCGGGCAACGTACCTTCTGTGAGTTCGCAACCTCATCTTTGAATGCATCCACCTGCTCTGGTGTCAACCAGCGGAAGGAGGTCGACGCGCGATCATCCAGACGGGTGGTACCAGCGCGAAAGGTCGCATCGACTAGCTTGAGCGAGTTATTCTCATCCATGCAGCCCAGCCATGAAAATCGAAGCGGGGGCTCGTTCCGAGTCTTGTACATGCATGGTGCGCAAAGGTTCTTGATGTACCATGATGCATTACGGCCCATGGCTGCATGCGCACGAGCCTCGACTTCCCGGATGACCTCGAGGTAGGCGTCGTACGCTGTGGACAGTTGTTCGGCGAGCGGGGCTCGCCGCGGACTTTGATGGAGATTGGTGAGTGTTGTGCTTAGTCCACCGAGGCTGTAACGGGGACAGACACGATGTACTTGCCGGAAGACCTCAAAGAGGCGGAGCGGGAACGCGAGAGAGACCTTCTCAGGGCTCGCACCAATATATCCATGCCGGAGGAGGGTTTCGTTGGTGCGCATGGCGCCATCGACGTGAACAAAGTAGCGGGTACCATATTCTATGAAAAGATTAATTGAGGGTCTATGCTGATCTCACTGTAATGTACCGTCGAGCCCAATAACTTCAATCTCCCACCCTCCTGGCATTGTCTCTGAGTTGACGGGGCCGTCCATCTTGAGCTTGAGGTATGCTTCGACGAGATAGGGTAGTTGTTGCTTCCATGAGTCGATCGTGGTCTGGACACGGTGTGCACGGCGGCGGGGGTCTCCGCGCCTGTAGATAGGTATAAAAATCAATTCAAGTAATGAATGAATAATGAATATCGAAGGCACGGCAGACGCACCCTGGCTGGCACTTATTGAATATCTATTGAATATCTCTTGGAACACGGCCTCCTTTCCGGCATGACTGTGGTAGTATCCTTCTTCACCTGGGGGAAGGCGTTGTAGCGCCTCCTCGTCGTCGCTGTCAACATCCTGCCAGTCCACGGAATAGTAGTCCGGAGCATCTGGCATTTCGATGTCGTGGTCGCCATGGCCGAAGAGAGCCTCACGCTGAACAAAGCTGAGGGCTAACAAGACCCGTGTGAGTAGATAAATGCAGAAGAATATATGGGTACGAACCTGCGACACGGTTTTTCTGCTGCTCGCGTGCTAGTCTGATCTGGGCGCCGGTTTGGTTGAGAGGAACACGTATTGAGCGGTTTTTGAAGCTTGGGCGTCCGTAGGAAATCTTGTGTCCACCGGACAGGCCCGACTTACCCTTGTTGACCATGGAGGACGAGGTGGGGGTAGCGCATATGCACGTATCATTTGATCTCGCTTAAGGGCGCTCACGCATCACGACGAAGAACAGAGGCGGGAAGAGTATATTGAAGTTACTACGGGACAGGCAGGGGATGGTAGGAATAAAAAATCGCGAGGGTACAGGCAGCCAGGCAAAGAGCATGGGTGGAGTGCATGGAGTGTCAGTAGTAAGGTTCACAGTGAAAAACGGGGTGGCGGGAAGAGCATAGAGAGGCGCCAGAGATAGACGACATGTACCCAATGCTGTAGGCAGCACAGGGGACGGGGAGAAAGGTGGGAGGTGGGAGGAAGGAAGAGCGCTGTCACTGCGTGCAGCAGTGGTCACGCATGTGACTCCGGTGGTGGTGGCGCGCACAGTCACACGCAGCGTGGACGACGGAAAGTTCCGAGCAGGGCGGGGAATGATGCGCAAAAGGCTTCGATGGATCATTCGGCAGGCAGCATGCCGCCGGCAGCACCCGAGCTCAGTCTGCAGGCATCAAGTCATTTGCAGGGAGGAATACCGGTAGCTATTAACCGCGGGTAAGACAGAAAGCTGTTTTTGATACAGTAGAGCTCCGCGGGAACATGCCGATCAGCAGAGCTGATGGGTTGCTATATCAGGGTAGGGTAGGTGATATGTTGTACACACCATGAAACATATGCAAGACACATGCAAATAATATGCAGCTCTTTTGTTGAATGTTGTTTGTGTTTAGGCTTGCCCAGCACTCAGCACACATTTTGAATCTTCATCCGATGTTATCTAGCCACACATGGAGAACATATGTGAAAGCCTTGCTAAATGACTTCCACATAGTGATAACATATTTTAATTGTGTTCATCATGCCACACTGATCATCATGTGAAAGACATTTTAAAAGTTTTCAGAATGTGGCCCCCTTAAACATGTGGAGGGGATTGCAAATTAGTTCTCAATGTTTTTTAGATGTTTGGCCAGTAAATAATTGGTTATCCTCCCTGTGTGAGTTCATGTTCTTGTGAAACCCGTTTTCATGACGACATTACATTCCACAGGTGGGACATTTGTTTTGCAGGAAGATATTATGACCTACTTGAATTAATGCAACAATCATACTTCCGCGACCCTGTACTTAATCCTTTTTTTCAAGCCTTTTGAAACCCTCGCCATTCTCTCCATCACCGTTGGAATCACTCTCACCGCCGGAATCACCCCCGCCCGTGAAGCTTTCGCTTTTGAGGCTCGGAATACCTTTGTATGGGCCCGGACTGCGCATGGAGAAGTCGTGAGTTTCGCCTCGCAGTGCTCCCTTCAGGATATCCATCTCCCACTCCTTGATGGCAATCGGATTGAACCGTGCTCGGTCGAGATCGACAATAGCTGGATCTCCCGCTTCCGTGAGCATCAAGTTATCCACACGAATATCGCAGTACCGAACACCGACTTCGTGGATGCTCTCCATAACGGCAATAAATCGATCGCTGGAACAGCTAGTGAGCATCCGGAAGGGGCGATGGAGAAAAGATGCACGCAGCGTTGCGCAGGAGTCAGAAAAGATTCGGGGCGAAGATCGTCGGGTTTCAGCCGTCGGACAGTGCTGCCGCAGTGACTCATGAGGAGCGCAGTGGGGTTGTTGTTGGACACCAGACGTTGTTGTGGATTCATGACAGGAAACTCAAGGCGGAAGGCTTTGGGATCATGATTTTGTCATGTGCGACAAGACCTGCTAGCTCGTAGAGACGGGTAATATTCGCCGACCCGGGATCAAGATCCCGAACATCCAAACACGCAAAAAGTACACATTTAAGAAAAGGAAAGCGAAGTCTTCGATCTTGATCTCAAGACATTGATCTTGAACAATTGCGTTCATTCCTTGATGTTTTTTTTTCGGTTCTGAAATTGGAGTTATTAAAACCCAAAAGCGGAGAAAAAAGGAACAGAATCCTTACCCCGAAAATCCCTCGGTGTCATTATCCATCAATGTCAAGCCTGGTATCAGACGATAGATGAGGCCAACGCCAAGTTGAAGTTTTACGTGGGTGATTTCTTCGGGCTGATCGCTGAAACACTGTCGGGCTGCGTATCTGACATCCAAATGCACGAACCGATCGTAATTTCCACGAAGTTGACGTCGATCATCCCACGAAAGCCTGGAATCTTAAATCTTGGCTGAAAGCCGCGAACCCGCAGACGAAGAGCTTGAGGGTCCCCGCCAATGTAGTAGCTTCAGGCTCGACCATCCTTTCCAATGCATCATGGCAGCCGGGGCTCGCAGTACCACTTTGTCCCCGGTTACGACCCCAGGTACCTCCACACTTATTATTCCACCTGTGGGCATACCGGGAACGGCAGGCAGCAACGATGAGGGCGGACCTCCGAAGGTGGCCAAACAAACGTCCCATGCCTAACCAAACTCTCAGAAATGTCTAGCCGTTATATAGTCCCCTCATGTGAATTTACTATCGATGCTTTTGTACGACCTATAAATTGTTCAGCGATTTGCATTGTAGGACAGTCCAATAAGGAAAGAGCATTACTCGGTTCCGCATATAGTTTTTTTCCACATTTACTACAGAAAGGTGAGGGTCCGCGGGCGGGCGGCAAAATAAGACTGATAAAATCTGCGGAGACAGCGTCATTCCCGTAGAAAGCGGAGCGGCGTACCTCTAGTATCCTGATAATCACGATCTCCTGCACGATTTGCCTGCTTGAAATGCCAGCGGTTCTCCCTGTGGATCGGAGTCCCAGGCAGACGAAGCCACTCCAGCGCCGAGTGGACGTGGCCTCTGGAGTGGGCGTGACTGGGAATGGAAGGATGGGGAAGAGGGCAGGACGAGGCAACGCATCAAGTAGTAGAGTTAGTGTCGTCTGAGGTCTGCGGTCTACATCAGCATTGGCCGGAGTAGAGAAGAGGGGGAGAAACGGAGAAGGGGAGGAGAAGGAAGGTGCGGACGGTTAGGATGGGAGGTGAAGAGGTCGAGCGGAGGAAAAGGGCATCCACTTGAGATGCAGGCGGTTCTCGATTCCCAATCCATCTTGATGGCATTCTTTTCCACGGGCAGCTACACCCGGATTGTTTCCTCTTTGGCGACGCCGGTTCTCCGTCGGCAACAGTTGGGTTAAACCTGAGTGCATCAGGAAGAAGAGATGAGAGGACTTCAACTCTCAAGCTGGCACGCTAGTAACTCAAACTTCTTCTCGAGGTTCGCGAAGACTGGAAGTCGAGGTCGTTGACGACATCGGAGCGAAACTTGACTTGGAAATATGTTCCCCGGTGAGGTTGATTTCGGCCGTGGCGGAATAATGGTAAGGCGCAGCTTCAAGGCCAGCGTTTAAAGTTCTGAGCAGATTCGGCGATGAAGTACTTATAAAGAACGCGATCCTTGCCAGACTGAGAGGATCCTCACAGTCCAGCAAAGTGCGCAAAGTGCCAGAAACAGCAAAATTTTGAATCAAGTAGCTCAGGCTGATATTGGCGCGTTTGTGGGCGGTAAATCCTGTTTCTGCACGTATAGGCGGCGGTGGTTCGGGCACAGCGGGCGATCAATGGCTATGATCAATCGCCCCCGGCAACCGGCTCGTGATTACCGGTCGAGCGCTCCTTGAAAATGCATGCCATCCCCTTTAGCGGCTTTTGCTTTCCTTCGCGGAATTAGACAACTTTCTGGTGCTACTAGGCGACTCAGGGACCACAAGAGTGGGAAATAACTTTGGTATCTCTCGGACTATGGTGTCGACTACGAAACGCCGTTTGGCACAAGTATCCTTGATACCCTGGCGCCCCAAGGGGCTGCGTCAATACCCGCCCTCATCTCCACCTCCACCGCCGACGACCGCATCTCTTCTTCCTCCTACGCAATCCAGGTTTACCCCCGTATCCGCGCAGCTCCCGCACACCGCCGACGCCCTCCAGTGCATGCAGCCGCGCTCTACGTCACAATCCATCGCATCCCGCCGTTCATCGCCGCGCGCTGCCCAGCCGTACGACAGTAGGGCGATCCCGATGCGCTTCCCGACGACACACGGTGTTCGAGGAGGTGCACCCACCCCGCGCTGCGGCTCGGCGACATGCGCGCGGGGCGGTTTGGCTCCTCGAGACAACACACGGGCGGGTGGTGTGTGGCTAGGGCCGACACAACGTACCCATCCATCCATCCATCCGGCTCGAGTTCCCAGGCGTCGCGCGATCTTTATCCTGCTCGAGGAGGGGACGCCCCGCGCGCTCGCCTAACGCTTACCCATCCCCCTTCCAAGGCGATCGAGAGTCTGCCTCGATTCGAGAAGATCAAGAACGCTGAGTCGGGCGGGGCTGAGTGTCGACCCGTGCCGTGCACGAGGGGCTCGACTGCCCCAGCCCGTAGCCGGGTACTGTCGACGCCGTCGCGTTCTGGCGTGTGTCCGGGCGCGGGACGTGGATGGATCGCTGCCCATCGCACGCCATCCTCCGTCATCCATCCTCACGCTCTTGCTGCCTCCCAACATCGCGCGCACTACACGCGAGCGCCTGCCACTGCTGTTCTGTCCATCGGTGCAGCAGCAGGAGAGCACTCCCCACCCCAAGTTGCTGCCGAGATCTTGCGGGACGGCGCTGAGCGATCGAATCGATGCAAGCAGCCTAGTTTGGGACTCGACTACACCAACCAACCGACTTCTCTCGACCTTCTGTGTATCTCATCTACACCGCGCAGGGCACCGGCGCCCACCTGCATCCGGTCCTGCCTGCCGGACTTTTTCGCTACCTATCTCATCTCATCCCGCCGCGCGCTGCCGCATCTGGATTATGCCACGATGCGCTTTCGAGGAGACGCGGGGTCGAGGAGGTGCGCCTGCGCTGCGGTGGGGCCGGCGGGCAGCGGCTCGTCCTGGGGTCACTGCCGCCTTACTCGAGTATAAGTACTCGCATGGCGTGCTCGCCCGTCCGGATCCGGCCATCCCGCATCTTGACCGCACGGCGCGGTGTTCGAGGAGGTACCTCCGCGCTGCAGCTCGGCGACGTGCACGCGGCGGCCCGGGTCTTCGGGACGCCGCAGACGGTGTACCGAGCATGCGGGATTCACTTTACTCTGCTCTCCAAGCACGCTGCCCGGCGCGCGTACCCGTACATCCATCCGGTCCCAAGTCATCGTCCACACCTGGGTTCATTGGAGATCTTTTCTACGACGCCACTTCCTGATACCAGTTTGCTTCGGAGGATATTGGCACACTTCTATACCGGTCCTGAAGGCGTCCGACGAGCATATGTTATGTATACGAAGCAAAGTTGGTAGAAACCTCAAGTAATCACCGTTCGTTTGGCGAGTATTTTCTATTTGTGATAGCATGCGGCAGAGCAATGTGTACACTACACTACAATTTATGCAATTTGTGGGCATTCGTTTTCCACTGTCGTCGTCCTCAACGTCCTCTGCGTTGCTGCTAGAATCCTCGTCTCCATCAATCATCAAGTCCTCCGTTGTTTCTTTGCTCGGAGGACGATCGTACGGACCCGGACTGCGCCCGGAGAAGTCGTGCTCCCTGCCGCCTTGTAGCGCCCTCTTGAGGATATCCATCTCCCAATCCTTCTTGAAGAGACCGGGTGCGGGTAGTATATACGGGTGGTGTGGTGATACATACATCGTCGACGCGGGTGTGTGTAGGGAGATAATAGTCATGTAAGTACGTAGGATAACGCGAGAAGTGGGAAGGGAGAAAGTCGACGGCGAGGGCCTCGGATCCCTGCATTCCATCCCATCCTGCTCATCGGTCGCCCTCGCCTCAACTCGCATCCCCGGATCCACCCCACCTCCCTTTTTCTCGCGGAACTCGCGGGGATACAACTCGCCCCAGCCCTCCATCCGCCCGACATTAGAATCGCGCAGCCCGACAGACTCCCGAGGGGGTGGAGCCAAGGGAGGGAAGCGGAGAGGGAGGCAGGCGCAGTCCTTCCGTGCCTTGCGTGCGATGTGCGAGGCTGGGGCTGGGTGTACCCTGAAGGCGGGCGGGAGGCCCGCCCTTTCCCCTTCTGCAGCCCCTTCCCCTCGTGCGCCCGCGCTTGTATGTAGTTGCACTCATACCCGCACTTGGTCTGATGCAACTCCTCTTCCTCGCGTTCGTTCTGGCCCCGAGGGCGCAGCAGGTCCGGTACATCTGTAGTATAATCAGCACTGAATACTCACCACACAGATGATTGGATAAACGCATCAGAGATAATTGGACATGTGGACGCACCGCACCGCACCGCACCGCCTGCACACTCGCCCCTTCTCCTTCTCCTCCTCAAGCGAGACCGCGAAGCCGAAGCTGAAGTTGGGCGTGGCGCCGAATTTTTTCAGATGCAGAGCCTGGCGTGTGCAGCAACGGCAAGAAGTTCTTTACTGAAGATGGTGGTGACGAGGGCGTGCTGCACCGGACGACAAACTCGTCGGCGGCGGCGGCGTCGAATTGTCGCGACGTTTGGACTCGGAGGGCGCGTCGCATGGGAGGGCGGGAGAACAAATTATATCGTTTCCGGACGATGTAGACGAGGAGCGCGAACTCGTAGACTTGGTACGGACGGAGCGGGCGTCCCCAGTCGCGTCACAATCCCGGTATTCATCCCACTCCATCTCTCGCGCGCGCGCGGAAATGCAGACCCAGCCGAACCCCAGGTAACGGGAATGCATACCCTACCCGATGCTGAAGTCCAAGTCCAAGTCGCTCCCGCTCCTGCCAGACTCGGTGTGGATAAGTAGAGCCGGGACGCAGTGGCAGCGGGAAGAAGGGTGCCTTCCACGGCGAGGTATGGGGCAGGGGATGCGAGGGGTGAAGGAGGGGGCTGTCGCGTAGAACGCAATGAGTGGAGTGTAGGGGCGTCGGGGTAGGGCTCGCCGGCGTACGTTTCAATCCGTCCTTGCGCTCGACCTGCTCTCAGAGAGGTGCCTCGTCGCGCGAATCCCATCCCATCTTTCCCACATCGCGATCTCCTCCACGTCGCGATCGGTCTCCCCACGTCGATAGCGATATCCACGTCTCCTCTAGCTCGCCCCTCGTTCTCCGGCTGGGGGCTTCCGCAGGCTCGAAAGACGCCGTACACCCCATGCGCGGTCCGCCAACAGAGAAGAAGGAAGAAGGACACACGGATGCAGGGCTGCCGAGTGAGAAGAAGAGGGAGGTGCAGGCGTTCTGTGGGATAGGGACTGGGCGGGAGCGTCGGGGCAAGATGGGGAGGGGTACGGCGGGGAGGTGGAGTACGATGAACGGCGCCGGGGCCGGGGTGCATCCTCGTGAGGCGGGCGGGAGGGCCAGAGGCCCCCTCCCCACTCCTGCAGCCCCTTCTCGTGCACCTGTGCGCGGACTTGCGCTAGTGCTTACTCAAGCTGCACCTGTGCTGGCCCACCTGGCGCGCAGCAGACCTGCCCACATCTATCGTCAGCACCAGTACGAGAGAAATAATAGAATGAACGCACCATGTCTGGACTCAGACGACACCGCGAGGCTGGAGGTGGGCATCCATCCTGCCGCATATGTTACATGTAGAATTCGACGCGTAGCGATGCACATGCGGTAACGGCAAGAAGTTATTTGATGAAGGGGAGGAGCTCCACCGGGCGCGGGGCGCGGCGGCAGCAGGGCGCACAGTTCGGCCTTTGCCTCACGTCAAAGCGACCCGAACTTTCGCCCGCGAGCGCCAGGGACATACAGACATAACCGTCCTTCTTCCGTCTGCTTCCCCAGAACCTCCTGTCTCGAGCGCGTCGTCAATCTTCGACTGCTGGGGAGTGGACTTTCTGAAGCCTCTGGGGCTGTTTGGGACCCGTGCCTTATACTATTGGGGCAGTATATAGTGTCGTATGCTGCAGCTGGGGTGGGAGAATGAAGCTTCCTGGCACGATTCTTTGCTGGTGGGCCAGACGCAGAGGCGCGAAGCGGATAATGGGGCGGCGCATGGCATTAATCGTGTTGTATTGGTGTTGTAGCCCGTAGGCCTAGGGTAGCCTCAAGAGGCCGGCCGGCGCGGCGCTAGAATGGATAGGCGTACGTAATTTTAATAAACCTTTGTGAGAACCGAAGGGCGGATCCGGCTCAGTCGCTCATGCGCCACTGATGGAGAAGATTATTCATGTCAAACTTTCGGCAGCTGCCGCGCGCTGTACACGTTGTCTCCCCTTTGGTCCTCCCCTCACCATGTTGACTTCTGCATCCTCCAAGAGCACAGGAACTCGAAAGAATCTTGCTTCTGGGCTCACCAGACTCAGCACTGAAGCTATTCCGGTACTCAGGCTTGCCAAGGAATGTGTCACCGGCATCGGCACCCCTGGACCGGAGGCCGCACTCGGTAGTGTCCTTGCAGTGGCGGAAAATGATTCAAGTGCGTGACTTTGTCCTCTATATGGTAAGCTTTATCATCCGACACCTATGTACCAGGATATGTGATCCGACAAGGGCGATCTAGCCAAGCTGAAGCCGCATCTGGAGGGGTTGATCGGGATTGACACGTCGAGCTGTGATGGTGAACTCAAAAAGCACCTGACTGAGCTGGCATTGTATGTTCCACTACTTGAAACACAAGTTCAGAATTAATCCCTTGTTTCTGGATTCCAGAACGCTGGAACCATTTGTTGATGAATGTGAATCATTGGCTGCAAAGAGCGGTATCAAACAAATGATGAAGGGCGGGGAGTACATGGAACAGATTCAAAGCTTAAGGGATGACATAGCAAGCAACATCCTAGAATTTACTGTGTGTATTCCCATTGTTTGGCAGCATGTTCCAATATTTTTCCTTAGTTCCATGGATCCATTTCAGTTGAGAAATTGGTCAATACAGGTATGCATGTCTTTTCTACTCCATTATCTGAACAATTATTCATCTTGATTTTTAATTTACCAAATGCTGAACTTGCATTAGTTGAACACATTGAGAAAACTGTGGATGAAGCCAAGGCTGAGTGTATGTACTTGAGATCTATCTTAGGCCTATTAGCTAACATGCATTGTATCAGTCAAAGAGGTCAAAGAAACTGCCAATGAAACCAGGACAACTCACGGCCGAGGTAGTAGTTTCCAAATAACCAATAACTACATCTATGGTGCGAGGGAAATTGATTGTGATGCTAAAAAGTTTTGACTTTTCTCAGGTGGCAAAGGAGGCAGTGGTGGGGGAGGAGGTGTACAGGGGGGTGCTGGAGGTACTGGAGAGGGCCCTACTGTGCAATTTACTTCTGTAGTGCATGCAACTCAAAAGGCTGAGTGTATGTACTTACATGATATTTGTCTCTGGTCTATTTGCTAACATGTCTTTGCATCAGTCGAAGAGCTCAAAGGAACTGTTGATGAAGCTAAAGGCCAGCGTATGTACTCAATATCTATTCTCAGAGCTGTTAGCTAACTCAACAAAGAACTCATTGCAAAGCTCAAATATGTCTCAGCTCACTACAATGCTGAAAATACCCCGGACAAATGCCTGCCAGGGACACGGAAAGACATAATTAACAATCTAATCACTTGTTTGACCTGTTTGACCTGCTGCTCAGATGGATCTCAGAGGGTTGTTATGCTCAGTGGCTCTGCAGGCTCTGGCAAATCAACCATAGCCAAGACAATTGCTATTGAACTTGAAAAACAGAAATGTCTAGCAGCATCTTTTTTCTTCTCTCGGAACTACCAGGAGCGCAGATTGATCACCAGTCTCCCAGTCACCTTGGCATATCAGCTTGCATGTTATAGCTCCAGCTTCAAGGATCTCCTTGTGAAAATATTGGACGAAAATCCAAAAATCCTTGGTGCAGCAGCAGAAGAGCAGTTTGAGCATCTTGTTGTAGGAATACTGGCCGAAATGGCATCTTGCACAACCCCTTGGATTATTTGTTTGGATGCACTGGATGAGTGTGAAAAAGACCACCAGCAGGATTGTGGACGGGATTGCAGACATCATAAACAGGATCGTGGTCAGATTTTTCTTGGATGGCTGTCAGACAGCATCAACAGAATACCTTTCCACATCCGGTTCCTTTTGACAGGTCGTCCAGATGTTCCATCCTACCTCAGGCATGATGTTTTATCTTCAATGATGCACAGAGTCCTCCTGGATGAAATTGACAAATCCACTGTCAGTAAGGACATCCATCTTTATATCCATCATAACCTCGATGGAAGTACATGGAAACCAAAGGATTCTTGGAAGGCTCAGCCACAAGATGTGGATATTATCACACATCAGGCTGATGGTCTCTTTATCTATGCTGCAACTGCAGTTCGATACATCCAGCAAGGCTCACCCAAAATACCCCCAGGGGTGTCGCTGAAGCATCTTAAATCAGGCCTTGGCCATGGTTTGAACCATTTGTACTTCCAAATTGTCAATGAGGCTATTCCAAATCCTGGGAATGATGCTGCTCGTCAAGAGCAGTATAAAAATTCCATGGAGGTACTGGGCACAGTGTTTAATTTACTGGAGCCACTGGATCTGGATGCTCTTGGAGATTTGCTTAACATGCAAGGGAATGAAATTGAAAACATATTGACCCCTCTAAGTGCAGTGATTGGCATTCCAGAGGATGATCAAGGCAAAGTACAGCTGATACACCTGTCATTTAGAGAGTTCATGACAGTCCAAGTACAAGAGCAATGGCCAGATCTTCTATGTGGAACACAAGAACAACAGCAACTTCTAGCATCCAATCTGATCCGCATCATGAATAATGGACTGAGGTTCAATATATGTGATCTACCAACATCCTACAAGAGGAACAGAGATATATCTGATCTTCAGGTCCGAGTAAAAAGTACATCTCCCATTGTCTGCAATATTCATGCCACTACTGGGTGGACCATCTTGTAGCAACAACTTTCAACTCTGAGGCTGTCACCAGAGCAGAAGACTTTCTGTATCAAATTTTTTTGTTCTGGCTTGAAGTCATGAGTCTTTGTGGTTGGGTACCAAATAGTCTTGGGGCTTTGTCAAGGCTCATGATGTGGGCAAAGGTGAGGAAATGGTGTATTGTCTGCAATACAAGACTAAAAATATAGTGTGTTAGGATCACAGCATCCTTCTATTTCTTGAAGATGCAAGAAAGTTCATTGGGATCTTTCAACCAGCAATTACAGAGAGCACACCTCATATCTATATATCGGCATTGCCACTAGCACCTAGAGAGTCAACTGTGAGGAATTGTTTTCACAAACAATTTTCTCGACTACTGTCATGGCAAAAAGGACAGTGGAGTAGGTGGCCAGCAATGTTAATGAGGCTTACAGGTCACACACACTCTGTTTTTTCAGTGGCCTTCTCCCCAGATGGGAAGCACATTGTCTCTGGCTCTGCTGACAACACACTGCGCATCTGGGATGCCCAGAGTGGCACTGCTGTTGGTGAGCCTCTTGAGGGCCACACAGACCCAGTTCAGTCAGTGGCCTTCTCCCCAGATGGGAAGCACATTGTCTCTGGCTCTTATGACAACACACTGCGCATCTGGGATGTCCAGAGTGGCACTGCTGTTGGTGAGCCTCTTGAGGGCCACACAAACTGGGTTCGATCAGTGGCCTTCTCCCCAGATGGGAAGCACATTGTCTCTGGCTCTTTTGACAACACACTGCGCATCTGGGATGCCCAGAGTGGCACTGCTGTTGGTGAGCCTCTTGAGGGCCACACAAACTGGGTTCAGTCAGTGGCCTTCTCTCCAGATGGCAAGCACATTGTCTCTGGCTCTTCTGACAACACACTGCGCATCTGGGATGCCCAGAGTGGCACTGCTGTTGGTGAGTCTCTTGAGGGCCACGGAGGCTCGGTTTGGTCAGTGGCCTTCTCCCCAGATGGGAAGCACATTGTCTCTGGCTCTGCTGACAACACACTGCGCATCTGGGATGCCCAGAGTGGCACTGCTGTTGGTGAGCCTCTTGAGGGCCACACAGACCCAGTTCAGTCAGTGGCCTTCTCCCCAGATGGGAAGCACATTGTCTCTGGCTCTTATGACAACACACTGCGCATCTGGGATGTCCAGAGTGGCACTGCTGTTGGTGAGCCTCTTGAGGGCCACACAGGCTGGGTTCGGTCAGTGGCCTTCTCCCCAGATGGGAAGCACATTGTCTCTGGCTCTGACGACAACACACTGCGCATCTGGAAAGAAACCAGATCACAGTGATGTATCCAAGTAAAAATATTCCTGTATGTTCAATAACTCACACATTTCATTTTGCTTAAACCTTTTCTCAGAATATAGCCCCAGGTGGTTCATCATTCTGGAATATAGCCAATGATGGCTGGGTGTCTTCTTGTGAAAACCTACTGATCTGGCTCCCTCCCTATCATAGAGCAGGATTTTGGATGCCCCTCAACACCATGGTGATTGGTCAAAAACAGACTCACTTCTCATATGATTATTTCAAACATGGTACAGAGTGGGCCAAATGTTATTCTCTAGTGGAAAATGCGCAGTCTTGCAAATAGTATTTAGTTTCTTCATGTAATATCCTGTTCCCAGTAGTTCTTTTTATCAAAGCCTAATCACTGATGTTGTTCTTAAGTTGCTATTGTGATGCTTGTTTATAAAAAAACACCTCCTTCACTAATTCAGGGGTAATTTGGTTTTATTTTAGAAATTTGGGCCTATTGGTGAAATTTTGGGAAATGTGATCAAGGATCATTCTATTTGGAAACCTGGCTTTCAATGAAGAACCCCAACAGCCGAAAACTCCCAGAAAGTGTCTAATCGGAAGCCCCTGGTTGTGCTGGCCATCATCGGTGCTTCGGCCGAATCGGTGTGGAGGTATCATTTACCGGCCATTGTGTGAGAAGTTTTCCACATTTAGTCCTGTTGTTGAACCATGCCCGTTGTGCCAATTACTATGGTTTGCAAAATTATTGACAGCGAATTGGGTATCTAGGTGCTCTGTGCTGAATACGATGCAACTGTTCTTAACTCTTGAGCTCCTATGTGGACTCTCAAGCGATCGTGATGCACATTACCCTCGCAGAAATTTGATTGTAGGTTGAAACACTACTGCAGCAGACTGAATGCCTTTATTGCGACAATAAAACCGAAGCTGTAATTGTTTCAAGGCCACTTTGCTGCAGGCCTGCTAATATTTGCTGACGTGGGTTTGCCTCACAAAAATCTACAAAAGCCTCCATCGTCCGTTGAATGATGTGCTCCGAACTAAACCCAAACAACACACTTATCACCCAAATACAACCCAAGTCTTTCCGAAATAAGCGGTGAGGCCTACAGAAATAAGACGAGGATCGGAAATAGGCTGATCAGCGAGCGCAAGAGCCAAGATTCAGATGAGTGGTAGTCCCTTTACAGGTCCTAACAAGGTTGAAGGGAAGGTATGTATTTCCCTTAGGAAGATGAACCTTCACTACAAGATATCACCAGGAATTGGCCTGAGCGATAATCGAGCGGTGGAAATAAGATGTTTAAAAGCTTCGCAGCTTATGAGACAGCAAGTGTTGAGAGTGGTGGTGGTGGTGGTGTCGTCCAACGACGTGCAAGAGACCTCAAATAGGTCGACGATATAACAATTCCAAACGATAGTAACCCCGTAGCTTATTTCCCAAGTGCCGATGACAGTAGCTGATTCCAAAACACAATTCGATTCCCAGATGATAGATAGCCTCAATCACGTCCAAGACATTTCCGATACCCTATTCCTTATTCCAACTTAAGGTTTCCTGATGTTAAAGTCCAACGACAATACACACTGAGCCAGCCCCAGAAATAGCCCAATCACAGATGTTCAGCCTACTAATACACGGGTGATTCTGTACCCTACTCAAGATAATGTCCTGACTACTTATACAAACCCAAAATCATATGCAAGTCCAAGAACAAAATAGAAATTAGTAAAATAGCCCGAGTTCCCCTTCCACAGCCGTTTATCTGCTCGTAATTCTGCTTATTCGAGAGGGGAACACAACTTGTTTCAAGTTCCAACGGTCCCTATGAGATTGATTCATGTCCAGCATAATATGATCTCTGTCCCTTTACTTATCTTATAACGAATTTTTGCAGCAGGGTTTGATCAGTTCTCTCAGATTTTGAGCTGGAAATCATACATGCAGGTTCAATACTGAACATGGAATCAAAGTTGAACTGTTACTACCGTTGATTCTTGATCAAGAAAGAGGTTTCTAAATGTCGCCGTCCTAATTAGGCCACTGGTATACCGAATGAAAGATACCTGATACCTTAGGTGTTTTTTCTGTGGCCCAATGCGAGCTGGTCGGTGCGACAGCACCGACCGAGCGAGTGTTGGGCCGCCTGTACTACTAGACTAGTAAAGTTCTGAATTGATTAATTGTAGTTCAAAAGGCCTGTATATTTCCGGGGTAGCGGGCTCTGCCGCTTGTCGGCCTTATTGGCCTTATTGGGGCCAGGTACTTGGATGGAAGCAAAAGCCGATTTGACACCGATCTCATCAAAACGACATTTCGTGAGAGCTCCTCGGCGTTCGGAAGTAAAAAAGCGCTATGCGCGCCCAAAAATTCGATTTTTGGGGCCATTTTCGCGGATTTTGTGACTTTTCTGGCACATTCGAAAATCCCCTCGGTGACCCGTGACAGGTTCGAAAATTTTCTGAAATTTTCGGCCCTGTGACGCGTGACATTCGAATTGAATGAAACTCTACAGTACGGCCCGCTGTGCACGTGCTCTCACCAAAGGCCCGCGGTAAACAACAGACTAACTCTACACTACAAAACAACTCTCATACCTACAATGAGACTCTCCACCGTCGCCTTCTCCTTCCGCTGCCAAAACACAGCGAGAACAACCTTGCACTCGGCCTCGGAATCTAATGCTGGTAATTTTTCATTTCCTCGATGGAGAGTCATGAAATGACGCTAGAGATACTGACCTTCCTTGCTGGATCCATCCAGAATCGGCCAGGCTCCCATGGCGTGTCAAAATGAATGGTTAGCAAGACACGTGGCGAGTACGTCCCCTTTTTGTCCCCTTCATCCGTTCTTATCTTGACACTCCTCTCAGGAACAGGCTCTCGCCACCAAGAAGGCCGCGACGACCCCCAAAGTACGTTCCACACCCATTCCCGTATGTTCTCATACTGAAATATTGATAGGAAACGACTTCGTCCGGGAAGCGCGCTCGTTCTGAGAGCCCCACCCCTCCTACCACCCCAACAAGACCGCCCAGAGCTGCACCGTCCAGCGTCCCGCCTTCGCCAACCTACGCAGTCCATGGTAGTGGGGCCATTCACAGCTCATTGGATGCTGCACTGGCCGATTTCCAGGCCGCAGCGACTAGAGGGCCAGTAACGCTCTATACCATGGAGGACCCTCGGGTCGCTGCGCATGTCGCAGCTGGCCGCTCCCCTGAGGATGCAATTGCCCTTGTGAGCCAGTCTTTTGTAGAGGGGGAGGCTGCATCTGGTAGCTCTAGCACCAGACCCGTAGCCGTCCGCAGACGCGTCATGGAGCAGCTGAGTGAGGTGGTCGCTGCTTTGGCGGTGGATCCTTCAGAGATGGCCGGTGGAAATGTAAGCTATGCTCACACTGTGCCATTGACTGGGTTGCCATATGAAAATGACGACTCAGACAATGAATACTGGTGTGATACATAATCTAGCTACCTCTTTACTGTGTAGTTCGCAATATTTTATTGTACAAGTGACCAAGTGGCAGAGATGGCATCCATGGGCTGATGGCATCCGTGGCAAAAAGGTGCACAGACAATTTTTGTGGCAGCCATGGCACCTTGGTTTGGCTGCCACCAGTGCCATGGATCTGTTGTCATGAGGCAGTTCCGTTCAATGGCGTCATTGGAGGCTCATGACCTGCCTGTCTGAAACCTCGTGACTTTGGGACTCATGACCTGCGTGTCTGAAACCTCGTGGCCTCAACATGGCCTCCCTGTCTCGAACACCATGGCCAAGTCGACAAATTCAAAGCAAAAGCACCGTGCCGCACCAATGAATAAACGGGTGAAAGTACCGGTAACAGTCAGAGATGCGAATGGGCGGACCAGTCTCAAGTTACAGGTCCTGACAACCCAAGCACGGACAGAAATTCAGCAAAGGACGCAAATGGAGATAGAAGAGCAGGAACGAGGTGAGCTCTTTATTTGAAAAGCCACACCAGTATCACTAACCTGAGCTGCTAACCTGGTCAGCCAGCACCCAGAAGACCATGAATAACATTCATGATATCCCTGATGACGAGGGAGATGAATGGCAGGATGATGATGGAGATTTCACATGTGGGAACATGATTGACGGTGCTGTCCCCATCAATATCAGCCATGGGGGTGGGGAGATGCAGGATATGGTGCAGGCATTATCTGACGACCTGCATAGCAAAGCCAGACGTGGGCTCGCTTTGTCTATGCTTTAAAATGCATTAAAAAAGGCATGTTTAGGAAACGTCAGGACACACATTACCGGTCGGATGTGGTTCAGCGCCGAGTCCTTGGCTCCCGTGATCAGATGGAGGAAATGGTGGATGTGTATACGGCATTTTCTGCTGCTCAAGGAGAGCATGGCATGGTGTGGGGACCTGTGTCCCTTTCAGACGATATGGTGGAGAACGAGTTCAGGGTGATGGTTATCGATGTTTTTGGTGCGGTGTTTTGTTTCAAGTGGAATAGTTCTAATGCTATAGCCAGATACCTATACTGTGGAATAGTTCTAATGCTATAGCCAGATACCTATACTGTGGATGCACCTATCCTCAATACAGACACATATATCGCCTCCTGCCTTGTTGGGCAGGGCTTGATCCCCTGCTCACCATGGAAGCCCAAGCAGGCTGTGTCAATCTGTGTCCTAGAGGTGTTCCGTCTCGCACACCTATGGTGCCCAGCTCTTGGGTTCAAGCCTGGATCAAAACACTGGTGGATCTTCATGGCACGGCCTTTAAGCCCTACAGTGCTCAACAATTCACCATCTGCTTTGACTTGTACTTGGAGATCTTGGATAATGCCGAGAAGCATGTGAAGAGGGCACTCGGCCGCGATGCACCTGACTGGCACCTCAAAGATGGATGCCCAGCCTGCACCTACAAGTTGAAGGGGGAGGACAAGCTTATCTTCACCATGCTGCTTCTCATGGACGGTGATGACTCACTCAAGCGCATCCTCAGGAAAGATAAAGGGTTCAATGAGGATGGTGTAGCTCATTGAGGAGACTCTGAGTGTGCAGCTCCCAGAGCTGCAGATGCGGGTGGTGACTACCTGATGTTCCGTGAGAGGGTGGATCAGTGGACGAAGGAACAACTTGCTGAGGAGGTCGGAATCCCAGTACGTGGCATTTATGGCAATAGGATTCGTGGTACACATGGCATAGGGCTGATTTCGATATTGTAGATCAGTGATGAGCCGGAGAATTCTTGAGGCTGTGAGGAGAGGTGGAAGAATCTCACCAAGGAGCTCACTGCCAAAATGTGGGGCATCTTTGACGTGAGTGGGATATTTGTCGCACTTTGTCGGCATGGGTTTGTTCTTCTGGTGGCAGACATGGTATGAAGTGGGGAGTTGTAAGTCCCTGTGGCATAGATGGCATCGGTGGCAACTAACTGACTTCTTTTAGGGCCAAACCTGCTCGCCATTGTCAATGCCCTCTTGGACGCTTTTGAGGACCTTGGCATTGGATGTGATATTGGCTGTGGTCACAGTACCACTATCCAGCACTCACCACTTGGTCCAAAAGCCGCCCGGCTGAACCTCACGATGTTGGTAGGGGCCTTCCATGGTCATGCCCACAACAGAAAGTGTCAGCTAGACTACCTGGCCACCTACGTTCTGGGGTTGGGACTTGAGGACCTAGAGGATGCAGAATGGCTGTTTTCCCGCTTGAATGGCCTGTCCTGATTGGTCCGATATGCAAGTGTTTTCCATTGAAGGCAGGCTATACAGACCTAATTTGCCCATCTTGACACTTTCAAGACATATGCCAATCTCAGTGAGTGATGGATGTCCTTCATATTCAGCCCTCATCATTTTATAAGCACGTTCTTGGTCAACAACTACAAACAGGCTATCGAAATCTTGGACACTGAAGAGTCACTGAAATATGCCATGGAACAGGTCGGAGTGACAGAGGACATGCTCAAGAGTAGGATCTAGGAAGAGAAGGCCTATCTCAACACACTGCTGAAGGAGCTGCCGAAGGAAACGGACCAGATGGAGTACTACCAGCTGCTAGTTAATCTGGCTGATTGAAAGTGGGTCTTAATGGATTCAATAAGACTCAGTAGCTCTAACTGCCATTGTGTTCATCAGGGAGAAGTTTGATGAAGCCTTTGGAGAGGGCTCAACAGTGAATGGTAACACAAGGAGGCATGCACGTGAGAATTACAACAAGGCAGTCGAGGCAGTTCAGGCCACTGAGTGTCGCCTGTCTATCGAGGTACGATGGACATCAGAGGATAAGGAGTGGACCGACGCCGCTGAGCTGGTAGTCAACCGCCAGTATAGGCAAGCGGTAGACTCTCTAGAGGCCTTGGTGGTGAAAAGACTTCTAGAACTGAAAAAGGTAAACCAATCAGGGCTAGGTATGTGGTCCAATCTGTTGAGGGGCAGTGCTGATAGACCTTTCAGGATACAAGGTGCGAAAACACATTGCCAAGGCCCTCCAGGTTCGATCCAAAGCAATCCGGAGTGCCCTCCAGCGCTACAATTGGGCTGCATTGGCCTTGGACCCTCCAAGGCAACACTTGTCATGGGAGGAAGTCATTGACTACGCATTTCTTGCAGAATTTGATATTCTTTGGGACCCCACTGGCAATGCCACAATCAGGGCATGGGCAGACCCAGCTGCTTGCCAGCTTCTGGACAGCTACCACAAACTCAAGCGAGCAAAGGAGGAGATTCAGCAACTCGACATCAAAATCCGATGTGTTGTGACCTATATGAAGGATGAGAGGGAGTTTTTGCTGGCAAAGGAGGCCGAGATTCTGCCAGAAGACCCTACCCTCACATTTTTCATTGAAAAATACCGCCGGCAACGTGGATGATATGACGAGATTCATATGAAGTGCTTCTATGCTATCCACCAGAAACTTGGAAGCCGCTTTACTGCCAACCTGACGCCTGGGGAGTGGGCTGACCCCACCTCTGCCTCACCTTCCCCCAAGACTGATATGGCACCAACCGTCTCCCAGGAGTTGCATCCTGCCTCGACAGCATCCATGTCAGGTGCCATGGATGTTGACATGGACCTTGCAAGTGACGATGAGGGTTCTGAAAACAGTTGGCTTGATGGAGATGGTTCCAGTGACGACGATGAGGGTGAGGATGCCTGGGGAGAGGAACTCGGGGAGGTGATGGAGGGAGTTGCATTGCTAGCCTTGGACAAACAGGGGGGATAGGTAGATACCTGGCAGAGATGGCAGACAGGCAGAGTCTTTACTATGTCCCTTTCAAAATTACCAAATCCCTTTTCATGTCACCGGTGGCACCGATGGCTATTCAGCCCGGTCCCCATTTTCCTGATTCTGTCAAAAATTGACCCATGGCACACGTGGCTAATCAACCTGGTCACAAATTTATTGACCCTGCTAAAATTGACCTGTAGCACGCGTGGCTAATCAACCTGGTCACAAATTCACTGATCCTGCTAAAATTGACCCGTGGTATACGTGGCTATTTAACCCGGTCACAAGATTTACTGATCCTGCTAAACCAACCCGTGGCACGGGTGGCTATTTAACCCAGTCACAAATTTACTGATCCTGCTAAAATTGACCCGGGTGGCTATTTAACCCAGTCACAAAATTTACTGACCCTGCTAAAATTGACCTGTGGCACGGGTGGCTATTTAACCTGGTCACAAAATTTACTGACCCTACTAAAATTGACCTGTGGCATACATGGCACTAATTGGGTCACATCTTTGGAACTGATCCAGGTCTCAAGGTTTGGTGGCAGCTATGGCACTATTTTGTCACAAAATCACGCTTTACTGACTCCCTGCCAAAGCCCTTCAAAATCAGTGGCACAGGTGGCCAAGCACAGGTGGCCAAAATCCCATTTTTCTCCCTGGCCACCCTAGGGTGGCCGCCATGGCATTTCTGTGGCACACGCAGTTTCCCTATAACTAGAGAGTAACATGGGGGGGGGGAGATACCCTGGAGATTAGGGCCAGTCTAAACTCGGCGAGCTGAAAGTAAATACCAATTCCTTGTGATTCAATATGCAAACGAAGCTCTGGATCCTTAAATAGAGTCCAAAACTATCAGATCATGCCATGGCAGGACTGCAAAGGTAAAAAGATGCAGACTTAGTTTACAGCAAAGCGAGGTACAAGCTAGAGTTTGTTGTAGCATCTGTTTATGAGACTAGATAATTTAGTTGAGAGTGGAAGCGAGGTCTCTTATTTAGTCCGTTGCACTCTTTGCCAGTATTAGACACTTTGGCTGCCTTAGATCCATGAAAAGCAAATGACTCGCGCTGATGAACTCAACGAGAAACTCAACTATGCCGACTGCAACACTGTTTTATCAGGTGACTGCGAAGCACAATTTCAATCCACCAAATAGGAGCAAGCTATGGTTGATTTTCTGTCTTTCTCTTTGCTTTCGTTACTGGGGCCCAAATAACGAAGTTGGGCCAAAAATGATGGAAACTCATAGGCCTACGAAAACTCCATACACAGGATAAGGTTGTGACCATATGAAAATCCTTAAACTTTATGAAATTGAAGGAGCTCAACTTAAGTTAATGCTGGTCTGAACCACAGCAGGACTCAAGTCCCACCGAACTTAAGTTCTGCCTTGCATGCAGTTGGCCTGTACATGGGACCACACAAACTTAAGTCCCATTCTACATAAGTCCCGCAACACTTAAGTCCCCAAGCACTTAAGTTCTGTCCAAATACTTAAGTCCTGTCCGAACACCAAAAACAAATCCACCAAGGGGATTCGAACACCAGACCTCCCAGCTTCATACTAGCAGAAGGTGAAGGTATTAACCACTACACCAGGAAGGATATACTCTGTTGATACTCAGAGATACAATATTAGCCTCATAATGGCCTAAACCTTCTCCACTTGTTTTATTTTACCTCTTCAGGTCCTGTTGGCAAATCATTATCCATAGATGATTCAGAGATTGATCTGTTTCAATACATTAATCTATATAAGAAACATGATGAAAGATGACTAGAAATGACAAGTAAGTCAGTACATTTGCAGTACTTAACATGGTAGAGAGAGGGCATGGAAGAAATCTAATAGCAGTCTAATTGAGAACTGCAGGTATAGTCTTCCTAGTGTAGTGGTTAACTCCTTGTTTTTTCTTCTCCTGGAAGTCAGAAGGTCAGCAGTTCAAATCTCTGCAGTGGATTTTGTTTTTGTGTTTGATATGATCCTTGTTGCAATCACTTAAGTTCTCTATCACTTAAGTCCCCTGGTGGTCTGGACCGCCTGGAACTTAAGATGAGCTAATAAAGTATCTGAAACTTTGTGTGCGACCATTACGAATCGTATCTGGGGTAGTGATGTGCTTGGCTTGGCTTGAAGCCTGGAAGCCCGAAAGCCAAAGCCCTGGCTTTGCAAGCCAAGCCAAGCCAAATTCAGGGCTTGATGAGGGCTTGGGCTTTTGGCTTGAGGTTGGTGAAGCCAAAGCCAGGGCTTCAAGTTTGACAAGCAAAATTTCCTGTGTGGACGGCTCATGAATAACCCAAGGTTGACTACTAAAAGACACCACTAGTGTTTCAGACCGTTTTCCTGCTAAATCTCTTGCCGGATGGGTAAGTTCGAGGTTGGGCTAAAATTGAACACTAAGACTGGAAGATGCAGAAAAATTGATGGAACACAAAATATCTATATTGGGGTACTTGTGAGCCTGGAAAATTGTCTTGAGCATCCAAGTGAGTTAGAACAGTTAAGATCTCGGTATAGATTATTTCTGATATGATACTAACCACCCTCGCGTTGCCCAAAAAAAATGGCTGTCAAGCGATGGTTTCACAAGTAACTTGTGAAAACTAACGGGCACTGTCACAAGTAACTTACAGTTAACTTGTGGCGGGGCCCGTTAGATTTACCCGCACCGTTACACATAAGTTTAAGTTCCGCACAAATAAGTAACTTCAAGTTCAGCACAGGTGAAATAAGTTAATTACATGTTAATCTTTCCTGTGCTAGGAACACCCCCAAGTATCATCTCAGCGCTCAATAATTGTTCCAATATGAGTCTCACCTAGTTGCGGAAGGCCTCGGGTCAATCATCCGCCGTGTGCTCAGCGTCATTGATGGGGAACTGGGAGTAGAGGGAAGTCCAACACATTTCAACTATGCGGTTGTTGAACTGGTGTTGAGCGATGAGATAATTGTGTGAACGTGTCAGTGGATCAACATCCAAAGCTTCGAATTCCCACTGCGACTTTGTTTCTTCATGCAACGTCATCTCTTGTCCCTTGCTCTCACCGTTCATCTGCAACACCAATAACCTTCTGGGGCTTGCTGCATGTGTACTTGGGACCTAGCTGAATTGACAGCCCACGGCACCCGCCACTAACGATGTTATCTCTTACGGCTGACACTGGGCACTGGGTGCTCTCCGCGCGAGTCTGTCGACAAAATCTGGCTGGAATGTCTATTATCATGGACTCCTCTTCGATTTTTCACTGTCTTTTACTGCATACTATGTTGCGATGCAGCTCCAAATAAATGCCAGAATATTTTGAATTCCCATCTCAAATGAGGTCCGGTGTACGCTTTGCGTCTTAAATGCGTAGGGCAAGTAATCGAGAACGAAGGGGAATCTTTATCGGGCATTGTCCTGATGTTCAGTTCGCAAATTTGCCTCTGCTTAACACATGCCTTTTTTGCGCTCTTTTTCTCCCTTCCTCTGTCACGATGCTGAACGCCCTCTGGGGATTCATATTCCCCAAAAAACAGCAGCCAGAGCCGCCACCCCGCCAGCATCCCCGTAAATACCCCCGTACGCCGGCTGTACATCTTCTAGGCAGCCCGAAGAGAGTCAGGCAAATGAATGCTTCGCCAGGCCAAAATTTGCTCAGGCATCTCACCAGCAGCCGCACGGCTCGAATTTCAATGGCCAACGAGCCCACAACCTCTGTATTAAGCCCTCTCTCCGACGCCCCAATGGATGTCGATCCTGTGAAGTCAAACATCGAAGCTCAGTCCAAAGAATGTCGTGGTGAAAAGAGGAGGCGTGAGGAAACTTCGGGAGACGACGAGGTCCCAGAACCTCGCTCTTCCAAGATCCCCAAAGGTGCGGGGGAGCAAAAAAAGATTGAGACGGCGCAGGGGCATGGACAATGAATCATGATTCCCCCTCATTCCAGTTTCGCGTAGTTTTGTGTATGCTTCACTAGACAAGCTTGAATATTTCCATCGGTGAATGGGTGAAAAAATTGGGTGGTGCCAGCTGCTGAGAGGCATGCTGGGGGACCTAGGATTGCAATAGACATCAATTGCAGTCATATTATCCTTGTGCATCCCTATAAATGTTTCCCAGATGTCTCCTCAAGCAGTTATTGGCCTCAACTGGGCTGAACGGGCGAACTTGGCGGTAACTTGATGCCATCTGATGGCCCGTTACTTTTTCTGATCTAACTTGGCTCACAAGTTACTGTACCATTTCATTCAATTCGTCGGCCTTGTGACCTGTGACATCAATGTACGAAATCCATTTTTCGTACATCGTGAGGGGGGAGTGTGACACCGATTTTTTTTCGTAAATTGGGCGGAAAGTAGCGGGAAAGCCGCCGAGAGTCAAATCTGCTATTTAGACACCTGTAGAGACCTCACAGAGAATGTAAAACCGCTTGAAAGCGGCTGGACACAGCCTAAATTAGGCAGGCATGATATAATCCACCGTATCAATGAGGCATGCCAACAATAAAAACGAGGATTTGGAATCTGGATGTCCCGGGGATTGAAGTGCCCGAGTAGATAGCAGCATTGGTAGAGTATTGTAGCATCTTGTTTGGACTGTTTTTTTATTCAGAAATAAGGCTGGTCCATGCCAAAAATGAGGAACCAGAACATCCAGCGAGCGCAGAGTCGGCGGTGAGTGAAGAGCTGTGGGATCGTGGGATTACAGATCTGCCTCCGTTGGTGTCAAAATTGGCACTTGTGCGAACACCGCACGCTGCGGCCTGTCCCGCGCGTGCTGAGGCGAAAAATTTGATTTTTTAGCCCTTTTCCAGTGATTTTCATGACTTTTTCTCAGAATTCGTACATCGCTCGGTGACCTGTGACACGTACGAAAAAATTCGTAAATTTGGGGGCCTGTGACATGTGACATACGAATTGAATAAAATGGTACAGTAGCGTAAGTTAACTGCAAGTTACTTGAAGTTACTTGCAGTTGGCTTCAAGTTACTTATAGTAAATCAAACTGAACTTCAAGCTATCATGCTCAATGTTCATTTGACTCCTCATTTAGGTAAGCAAGGATGCCGAGGCTGCTGTGCCAGCCAAGCCGAGGCAGCCGTGAGCCAAGCACCGATAACTTGTTGGCTTGGTTGTGCGATAGGCCACGGGAGAAACATTCACTCTTCCGCCATCTTCTTTCCCTACTCCCATCATCTCCCCTCTGTATTCACGGCTTTTGTGTCTCGAATTTTGCGCTGTCTTTGCCAACTAGCCAGGCTTAGTCAATAATCCATCCAGCGTCTCACGATTGTCCGCTCAAGGTCCTCTGAAAAAGGCAGGCTCGTCGAGTCTCATCTTACAGCGCTCTTCTGCCTTCACTACTATCCTGCCATCCCGCTGTCCACTTCAGCCTTCAAGAGAATTCGCGGTGGGTCCCGTAGTCCAGCAAGGCCCAGCAAGCATGACAGTGGACGACGAGATCTTCAAATTTGATTCGACCCGAACTCGAAAGACTTCTCAAGACTTACTTCAATTTACAAGACCTATCTGCTGTCACGACGGCGCTGCAAGACCTACTCAGTCCGGGAAATTCTCAGGCTTTGGAGCAAATCATCGCTCATCGAGACGCTGCAAGACCTCAAGTTGAACTATAACTCTCCAATAATCAATTGCAGAACAGCTCAAGCTGTTGAAGATTCCCCGGGTTCCCCCGGCTTCGAGCTCCCCTGGAGCGGCATTCGATCTGGGGCGTGGTTTCTCAATCTCGGTGGCTTCACATATCAATCGTCTTTTTACATCCTCTGCGATGTCTTGCAACTGACGGATGCTAATGTTTCAAATCCTTGGCCATCTAATTCCTCAACCTTGAAAAATCTGGAATGGTACGTCAATACGAATCACGCAGCCCCTGATATTTATTGGGAGCATTAATGGCTGGTTAGTGTGTATACTCCGTGAACTCTTTCTCTTCCATGCTTTTACGTTCCTACGCTGCTTTCTCACCGACTTCCCGGCCGCATTCGCGCGTTTCTTCCTGGATTCTTGGGCTTCCGGTGAGTTGCCGCTTTTTTCGACGCTGTAGATTTTGATTCTTTGATGTCTAGCTTTCTGAGCGTACATATTTCTTCGGGGACGGTTAGTCCCATACTGCATGCACCTACCCGCCCCTGTCCCTTTTATATTTCCCACTCGTTTGATTTAGTTCTCCTATCACCCGGCACGGTGCTTAAGCGCAAAGCCACCTGCTATATCCACCAGTCTGCTATTTACGCACTCCCTGCATCAGGCCCAGGGATTCGCATTCAATTTTCCGACGTCCAGCAAGCGAGGCACTATGTAAGTGGTATGTTTCGTTTTTTCCACACCGCTGACCCAGCCCCGCGGGCCTTAATGCATCAGCATGATTCAGGACAGCTCATTTAGTTCCCTTCGTCGCCCTGGATGTATCCCCGACGCCTCTGACGGTTGATCCCAACTATCTACACGTGGTGTCCCAGTGCGCTGGCAGACGCGTTAACGACGGGTTCCTGATAGTTCTTAGCATTTTTGCGCATCGAGTTCGAATCAACTCTTGGTCATGTCTGCTTAAGCGCTACCTCTAAGATTTTACTCAGGCCTCAACCTTCGCCAACATCTCGATTGAAGTTGTGGAATTTGCGAGAGCTTCGGGGTGTGTTACCATGTTACCACATATGTTTCACTATCCCGGATAGGTGCTAACCGACGTGTTCCAGCCTCGTGAGACGGTGGGTTTATATCGCCGCCTCAATTTTCATTGATTTTTTAAAAGTCTCGCAACCGACGGAAGCCTGAGTATTGACAGAGATGCAGCTTAAATGAGTTAATAGTCGAATATATATTCAACCCTGTTTGCAAGTAAATCTGAGGGGACTTTGAGTCGTCAATGTCGAAATCATATCACCCGTAACGTTAAGCAATCTCACACATGAAAATTTTCAACATGATCGCTTCTCCACCGGAACGAAGGGAAGGCATGTCTTGTACAACATAATTAAAGATTACATGCAGTTGAGGCCAATACGAATGCAGTTAGAAGTGTTTTAAAGGGATTATTGGAAAAAAGTACTTGGGTGACCCGCACCCGTTAGTTTCGAGCCCGTGGGAAAACTTCAGTTAACTTGTGGCACGCATGCCGAAAGGGGCAAGTTCCGCACAAGTTACTTTTTACAAGTTACTTTTTACGGACTCCTGTCAAGCCCGGGCTTAAGCCCAAGCCAAGCCAAGCCAAGCCCTGCCTGCAGGCTTGGGCTCGGGCTTGACAGAAATCAAGTCAAAGCCCACTCAAACCAAGCCCAAGCCCTGGTTCCAAAGCCAAGCCAAGCCCGAACATCACTAATCTGGGGAATGCCTGACGCAAGAACCATGGCATTGAATGTAGTACATATACGTTTAGGTGGACCTCGTGCGTGTTACTCCGTTGCGCCTTCCGACGACGACTAAGCCGATTCAGTACTCCGGCTGGTAGTCAGGCTCGGGCTCAGTCTTATCGCTTCCCCCCGACCTGTACATCAACGGCATCGTGTTGGGCTGTTTTTTGGTAATGCCATACTGCATGGCGGACTCCGTTTGCTCACAGCATGCATTCGCTGTCCAGCATCAGTCAACTCAGAAGTCTTCCAAAACTCGGTGGGCCATGTGCGTACCTCCGGGCTGCCTGCGCGCGAGCACGGCCAAGAGTGTAACGACTGTCCCCCACGCGGCGAGGAACATGGAGATCGTCGCAGACAGGACGCTGACGATGAAGCTCCCCGCGGGCTTGCGCTGAAAGATGTTGCAGATATAGGGGATCTGAATCACCGCGGGCGCGGTCGACACGTCCGCGTCGGGCGGCGTCGTGTAGTTCACGTACGCCATGCCCTTGGTACCCGCGATCTCCCGGAACGCGGCGTTCACAGTGTTATTGCCGGTGTTTGTTACGGAGGTGTTGAATGCGCTTGGGTTGGTGAATATCTAAGGGATGGAAGATGAATGAGTGTAAGGGAGGGAGGAGGGAATGCTCACGTTGTTGGTGGTCCAGTGCCCCAAGTCCAGTCGCACGGCATTATAGAACACATTGATTACGTTGTACAGAGTGCTCTCGTTCGCGGCGATAGCGTATGGCCCAGGAAGGATGTTGAGATCGACGTTTCCAATAGCGTTGTAGGTGGTGAATGGCGGGACGACACACGAGTTCGTCCCCGAATCGCAATTGGGAGCACCAACCGCGATCACCGTGTAGACCTCTTGCTGGGTCGTGTTGTACTCGATGTTGTTGAAATAAGGTGTGGAATACAGCTTATGGTAGATTTCTTTGTAGGCTTCCGCTGCGGCGAATAGGTCAGGTGAAGTCCTGTATTGAAGATGGTTGTACGCACCGGTGATGTTGTATACTCCAGCGCTTATGGCGCGTGCAAGCGTATTTGGTGAAAAGCTCGAAGGCGACAGGCCACCGATGATGGCGTGGTTGGAATAGCTTGGCAGAGAGTGAGCAGGAAAAATGCCAATTGTTGTTATCGCTTACGTCCACGAAGTAACGGCCTGGAAGTTCAGGGGCGGAGGACATTGTATGCTGGCCTGTGAGGTGAGAGTACTCGTGAGTGTGAGGATAAGGGAGAAAAGCGCGGTTTGATTACGCTGGTAGAAATCTGTCGGGCACCAGGCAAAACGACTACTTGGTACTGAACGACGTCGCAAGAGCTGAGGACGTTGTTTGAGTAGAGGAATCCGCCGTCGAGATTGGACAGGGCGGAGTTGGCGGGTTGGACCTCGAAAATGGAGTACGAAAACGCGGAGATGTTCGTGCGGAAGGTGTCGCCCAGCTGGAATTGATATGGCTGGCAGCCAAAACTCGTGCCGGTTGTGTACACAGAGAGCTTCGAGCCCATTGTGCTGTTGAAACCAGTGGAGCTTATCGTGATCACGTCGTAGCCTGCAATCGATTCTGATTACGGACGGCACTGGAGACGAACCCGATTAGGAACACACCTGCGAGGAACACATTGAGGACCAAAAAAGCTGCGACAGAAACGAGTCCAAAGGCGAGCATATACGGCGCCCATCGCCTTGAAAAAGGTTTCGTAATTGGGTAGGCCTGGCTCGATGATCAATGGCCAGATACTTCGCAGCTGTGTTGACCCACGAAGTTAACGGGAATCACCATGATGAGCCTCGCGCCAACTATCCAGGGACAAAGTGGTGGGAGGTGTCAAGACGGGGTTGTTGTGGGGCGCGAATATATAAAGGCGTCCTAACTAGTTTGCCTCCCAGTTTAGAGGGTCAAAATGGTGGCTATGTCTATCTGTTTTGACCCTTCGAACGGGGCGGCAAACTGTCTGTGACGCGTGACTGTCATTGAATGAAATTACCCGTACTGTACTATTTCGACCGTAGGTTCAGCCTATGTGACCTGTGACCACTTAGGTTCAATTTTTTGATGGTTCAGGTCGGCCAGGACCTGTGACCTCTATTTTTATAGTTCAATTGTCAAAATGTTCATCTCAGATCTTCTTTCAGATGCGATGCGCCAAGCCTGTTGCACCTGATGGCAGCTATTTGAACTCACGTAACAGATCAATATTTTTTCCTCAATCCTTGCTCTGACTTGATTCATTGATTGAGTAGCTACCGAACGAAAGTGATCAATATATTTCATCTGCTGTGTTGTAGAGAGTAGCGACTCGGCGAGGGAGTGGAACACAGTTCCTTGCCTCGCACAACGCGGGGAAGGAAGAAAAATTTTGATTTTTTACGTCCTGCGTGACCCAAATGTGCGCTAGTTCAGACCCTCTAGTAGGGCTCCAACCGTTTCCGTTTGAAACCGGTTTTCAAACGGTTAAAACTGTTTTTATTTTCGTTTGATTTGCTGGCCGGGTCAAACGGTAAACGGTTAGCAAACAAACGGTTCAAACGGTTTTACCACGTAATCTGGGCACATAGTTATCCGTGATGTCAGACGTCGTTGGAATTATACCCACGCCATGATTCAACGTGCTCGACTCCTCCGAGAGGTACATATCTCTTCACAATCTTCTCTCATCGCTCAATATCAGAATACACAGGCAATCGACACCTGGGTTCTCGAGCGTCCTGAACTTCGTCCGCTTCTCCTTAAGGGCACCGAATGGAGCTTCCTTGAGTCTTTGTGTGATCTTCTGGAAGTAAGTACAGTCATTCTCAACTTGATGGAATTTTACGCCGCTTGTAGATCTTTACCAAAGTTACACGGCAGATGTCGCAATCCAAGACGCCAACTCTTCCATGCCACTTGGGTCCTTCCCATGTACGAGATGATGCTCAAACACCTCCGTGGACGCACAGATGATGCCAAATTCAGTGTTGCCGCCGCCGCCGGCTTGGAAAAGCTCGAGACTTACTACGAAAAAGCTCGCGGATATCAATTCAACGTTATAGCGACATGTACGTTTGCTGCATTTAAATCTGTGATTTACTGAGACACCAATAGTACTCCATCATTTATCCTATAGGCACACGAGCAAGACTTCCCCATTGTTTCGGAAATGGCGCGGAACTTTTTGGCTATTCCCGGTACGAGTGTCTCCGTTGAGCGCTTGTTCTCCTAATCACGCCACCTCTGCCACAACACCCGCAGCACTTTCAAGGCCACGACAATCAGGGAAGCGATGTTAACCAAAATGTGGCTCAAGGCAGGCTTCTAAAACGCGCATCATTGGGTAGGGGTTGGCTAGTTTGTTTGTTTTAATATAGTGAATCACGTCTTTTCCCCACCAAACATACCATTTGAAACCGGTTTCAAACGGTTTTAAAACGGTTTGACAACCGTTTCCGTTTGATTTGCCCAAAACTTCAACGGAAACTAAATGGTTGGAGCCCTACCCTCTAGTGACTAGTGACCAAAATTAAATAGGTTCGGTTCATGGGTGCCTGTGACCTGTGACCTGAACCTCCGGTCAAAATAGTACAGTATATTAAGATCCCTTGAATCAGATTGTCCCTATTTGTTCTCGCACGCCACCGCTGATTCCCGAGGATACAGCTGTTTGTTTTCGACGGAGCGCTCATCGAGTGCCCTCCTTTATCTCTCGGCATCATATTTTGGCTCTTCCATATGAATTCGAATCAGTATGCGGCATGTTTGCTATCACCTCGATTTACTCTTTCTTTCTCATCCTCTCAGGTGTTCGCTCTGAGCCCATCCGATTCGGCCCTTTTTTCCCATGCTTATTCTGAGATGGCTTTTAAATTTAATTGTTCTTGATTTATTAAATTTTCCAATTCAATTTTTTCGATAATGGCGGCGATCACCGTTTAGCTCTGAGAACTCTACGTGCTAAGGATGTGCACGGGTCGGGTCTGGTGGGGGGTGTGGGGGGTACGGGTCTAAGGGGTACGGGTACGGTTCGTATTCTTACAGACCCGCAACATACCGTGGACCCGTCCCGCGGGTACAGGGGTGCGAGACGGGTCTGCGAAAATGATCCTGGGAGGCTTGTTTTCGCTCAGGATCTTTCCGGTTGGTAGAATTGAGTCATTGCATAGATGATCTGAGCCTTGAAATATTTTCAGGTTTTTCTGACGCCCTCGACATGGATATTGATGTCAAAATTCTACTGTAGCCGAGATTCAAACACGTCAACTGCCCACTTTGTTTTGGATTTCATCGAGCACTGGGGCTTCGTTCGCACTCAATGAACGCGAAACTGATCAAGGTGAGCCGCCAAAAAAAAGTTGGAACACCTGGAGACGATAAATTGAGTATTTAAGCTGTGGTTGCGTATACCGCAGGTTTTAGGGCGGGTATAGACCCGTACCCCTGCAGGGGTGGGGTATGGAGGGGTACGGGTCCGGGTCCGCTCGAGGTAGACCCGCGGGTGACCCGTGCACATCCTTACGTGCCAGTCCATTTCGAGCAGACACGAGGCCAGCTTTCGCGCGCTCAAGACCCGCTCGAAAGACCAGCCCGTCTATCTTTGCTGCGCTTTCCTTCCCCCCATCATTGTTCCGCCGTACCGAAGTTGCCCTTTCCCCTCAACACGGTGCTGAACGACGGTACTTGGATAAATCAAGCCCACCTTAAGATATGGCAAACATCAGGCCCTCTCACCGTCCTCTCCTACGCAATTAGGTCCTGAATGGCCGTCCTAGAATGAATCATACCGAGACCAGGTTACGGCGAGCAGCATGTCAGAGAACTAGACAATGTCGAACCTGTACTCAGTCCCAACTCCGCTTGAACCCCGGTACTCTTCCCTCATCGCTCATCTTTATTCCACCCTGATCTCCTTCATTTCTCGATTGGGTGCTCAATGGTCGCCTTTGCACGAATCAAGCCATCCGCAACATCTGCGATCAAGATCACGGAGTCGAGTCAAGACTACGTGAAGATCATGCAATTCTCGTTCGCAACTTTCCTTCAAGCTTCAAGAAATAAACGCTCGGGATGCATCTCAAGACTGCGCTTGATAGCAAGACATCGCAGAGAATTGATTCGGACAAGGTACTGTTCAATTTCAAGGCTATTCAAGACCGGGGGTGGGCCCCCCTACATCTTCATTCTAAACGACTACCGCGATGGCCGGTAGACTACAACTAATCAGTACGTACATCCTTGCTAGTCATCCTGTTGGTATGCTCACCCGTGCGCACCTTAACCAGCGAGAAGGGTACCATCCAGCACCAGCCGCGACCGCCCGGCACCCCACCCGAAAAACGCCCACGTACGACTGCCACATCCGCCTTGCGTCGCTCACCCCCCCCCCCCCCCCCCCCGCGCCGTCCGCCCCTACCTGTGACACCAGCCGCCATCTCCAGCACCAGAAAGCCGCACGCAATGCGCCGTGAGCCTACCTACCGGCCCCACACCGCGTCGGACGCACTGCGCGCCCACGTCGCCCCAACCGCGCCATATCGTTCTCGATGCTGTGCCACACCGACACGCTCCACACCACGCCAGCGCACACCTTCGCCCCATCCCGCGCCGCTAGCCATACGCACAGGACTCAACGCGGATGTTACGCTTGCTTCCATAGGAGTTGAGAGGTCGAGTGTTGTAATGTTCGAAAGTCAGTAGGATTTCCCGTGCACTTCATCCATTGCTACAACATACACATATCTCAGTTGTCTCGCAGTTCCGCGGGTCGGGAAAATTACTATGTGTATCACCCCAACTTTGTTCGTTCCTTTCCTCTCCTCCCCTCTCTTTCCTCAACGCATTGCACGATGTGCATGTAAATACTCTTTTTATATCGTCGTGTTTAAAACAAGATTGGACCGATACAGTGTCATTTCCCAGCTCTTTGCCGCGATCTTCCACGCTCTTCAACGTAAGTACGAGTGGAGCCTCCGCAGCTGCCGTGTAGCTGCGAGCCTGAGAGAAATATCCCACACACGGTCCAGAGCTTCTCAACCGAACTCTGACTGTGATCGGGGTCTTGATTAGTATTCAGACTATCATTTGGTGGTCGCTTCTGTTGAAGCCTGCGGTCTGTGTCCGTCGCACCTATCAGCTGCCCCCAGAAGCAGTCGTTCAACCACAGAATCTCAAATGTCTCATAGTACAGTGAATTTATCCAATTCAGCGAACTTCAACCTTCTGTATGCCTTTGCCGGAGCGAAGCGAAGGCACGTCTTGTAGTTCAGTATAATTAGTACAAGCGGCTGCTCGGCCGCTTTGCGGCCTCGTATCCCCTCCTTGAGATTTAACAGCCACTCAGCGTCAAACATCATCCGGTGACCGTGCAAACTGCGCTTTCCCTGCGCTTTCCATAACTCTGGAGCTGATTTACCCCGAGCGGAGTTTAAACGCTTCGCACATCCGTTATTTGATAAAGAGTTAGATTAGGTGAGAACAGTGTTTCTCTTATTACGGGATATAAGCAGATTTGGAACATTGCTTGCAGTGGGAACTTCAAGGCACTGATCTGGGGGGCTCGAGACTGATTAAAAGATCGCCGCGCTACTGAACAGAGCCGTGGGAAGTGAAGGCGGCAAGAGACAGATTAGCGCCGATTGAGGCCCCAAGCGCCGTGAAAGAAACTGGCGCTGAGCACTTCTTGTGAGACAATCCATAGATTCGGGTCAAAAAGACCATATGTAGGGCGTTAAAGGCGTCAGACAGACACCCGTTATTTTATAAAGAGAGAGAAGAAGATAACGAATCAGAACAACTAGAGCATAAGTACGGCAAGAAAAAAAGACGAAGTGGAACATGATCAAGTTAAGTTGTTGCCTTGTTATGTCAAGCGGTAGCGGCGGCGGTGACAGTGAGCGACGGACTCGGATTCCAACAATTGGGAGATTGGCGCCAGGGGTGGAGATGACATTTGGATCCGTGCGAAGGAATTTTTATCGCGGAAACAACGCGGGGAAGTTGAAGGTGCGCTGATTCATTTCATCTGCTGCCAGGGTCTTTTAATCACGCATGACCAGCGACAACGGCTTGAAACTGTCAATGGTTGCAGTTTCTAATCTCTTGTACAACGCTGCTACTGTACAGCCATGGATTTTTGACCTCGTCAAATTTTCATTGTAGTACGCCTGCTACCAGGATAGCAACCAGAAAGTTCAGCGGATCGAGTGACGATCGAAAGTGGTGGAGGCCCATCATCCGGGAGGCGCCCCAACAATTATAGCATTCCCATTTGTTGGCATGTGCTCCGCTTCGGTCTTTTTTTCCGCACCTATATCCTTGTCACTCTCTGTGAGTGAAATCTACTTGACCGCCCGTTTCCTTCTGTGGCCACATTCAGCGCCAACTTGAAGAAGTAACTAACCCTCGTTGCTCAGCCAACTTCAAATACTCACAGAATCAACTTTGTCGAGGCAGTGGCAAGGGGAACTCGGGATTAAAATTTCGTACGTGGGGAGGGGGGGTCCCGGGGGAGGCTGAAAAAAACTCTGTGATACTTTTGTTAGAAGATGTTGGAAACCCTCAAAACACCATTTGAACCATGCCAGAGGTTTCAGGAAGGGTTTGTACGATGCCCGAACCATCTTGAAGGTCAGTTTCCTAATATGGAATGCCGGATCACGCACGGCACTGTAGATTTTGCCTTCCATTGGCTCAACCACTTTCCCAGATGTTCAAGAAAACAGAATATGAGACTCACTATCATGGATATACAGTATCATTATTTTCCCCTGCCAATATACACCTAAGTTGTGATGATTTGGTGCCTAGTGCCGAAGTGGGGGTGATAGACCAGATAGCAGCACAGGAGTGTGAGGAAAAGCACGCCAGAGGTGTACTAGATGGCCAGGAGGGTGTTACTACTCTGTAGGATAGCTATACTGCCCGTCATGCCCACCTCCAGTGGTATACTGAGCTGCGGCCGTAATTGGAGGCGACGGCCCGGCGCTAGGGGTGGGAAACTCCTTCCCTCTACGGAAGGAGGGGGGGGAGGGGGTCAGCCAAGGGTTGAAAAAAACTTTTCAACCCTATGTACTTATTTCGAATCCCAAGTTCCCCTTGGGCAGTGGTACTCTACAAACCCACTGATGATTCTTATCTTGCGGAGACTCACAATTTGACTTTTCTGGTTTTTGAGGCTGCACTGTGCAAGACTGTCCATCCTCGTTTTGGAGGAAGTTGTCAATGAGAATCAGCGGAGGCAGTTCAGGTGGGCAATTATGTCTGTGGGCTGTGAATATATTTCCGTCAGGAGGGCAGAGATTTCGGGTAAGGATGGGTCCGGACGGTTTCCCACTTTGGAGCGCAGACTAGTACTCAGAAGAAATGAAGTCCAGCGACTGCTGCCACTTGCGTAACTTCTGTGCGCACGCATGACCAACTGGCTGACCTAATGATTGTCACGAATCCACGATTTTCTGCCCTTCTTTGCCTTGTCTTTGCCACACTCAATATAGCCTTAACGTGCTTTGACAGACATCGCGACTTGCAATAGATTTTCGTGGTTTTGCTCGTCTCCTGGGGCTTTTGGCGCCATCAGCCAAAATGGCAACCAGTTGTTCCAGTCGTTTCCACAGCATCGATCTTCTTGCCCTTGTGATCGGTGCGTGGGAACGAACTGGTCGCGAGTCAACCTAGTCCTAGGTTCGGATCAAGCCGCCTTCTCAGCTCACATGACCAGCACGCAACCGGTCAGCACCTTTGCCAGCGCCAGTATTTGCAAGTGCCGTCAAATTCTGCAAGCAGTTGGCTTCACTAAACGCTATTCACCCAATGCTGGTGGCGCATTCCGTAAGGCAACGTAAGACGGTGATGCCCATGATGTTGCAGTTCCGAGTGATCTGAGGTGCCTTCGCGAGTGCTACAAGAGCCCCAAAGAACAATCTTCACCTCTACAAGTGCTACAGTCAGCCAAAAACAATTTTTGAAGTACGTAGGAAGTAACTACAGTACATAATATCACTATTTATGATACCCCATCGTATTTTGGGTGTACCTCACCGACTTATTATCGCCCCGCCCAGGTAGTTGGGCGACTGTGTCCGGTGTGAAATGATGAACATTGGTCACCATATTCTTCATGTCTTGACCGATATTTTCGGTTCTCGTGGATTTCAGCCAAATTTTAGCCTCGGCCGGACTCGTGAGTTGCTCTTGCAAAATATTGATGCCTTGCTGAACTTCAGTGATGCGCTTCTTTTTTTTTTTTTTTTTTTGGAGCGTTTGGGATAATGAGACTTAGTCTGCAGAAGCATTCCAAGGTCATCCGCTTGTGTTGCTGGTGGTGGACCAGACATTGCCGGGGAAGTTTGCTCAGGGTGATGCACTTCTTGATAAATTCTTGAGTGTCCTAGGTGAGTGATGAGAAAGGCTCGAGGGAAACAACACTTTGCCGTGAGCTCCAGCCCTGTCCCAGTGAGCCTCACCTTCCATGTCTGGGAGGATATGTTCTTCCGTTTTTATGATACTTGCTGCATTTGCGGCCGTCTTCCATGTCCGCGGGCTGAGACGTCTGCTGGCGTCGAAGACTGATGATGAGAAAAGGCACACCTAATCACGGTGACATGACGCAATGGGTCAGTAAAATTTTCCATTCATCTTGGTCAGTTAATTTTTTTCATGAAGCCACACTACTTCAGGCATTAGAGAGGTTGTGCAAAAGCCGCACAAGCCGTATGCGGCTTCACGCGGCTTTTGGGCATTGTGCAAAGCCGCGGGGAGTATTTTGATATTTTGAACTGACAAAACCAACTATAACTGACTCGCATGAATATCATTTTGAATGTTCCATTCACATATGCAGCTATCCAATCAAATCCGGTGAATACAATGATTTGTCCTCGAGTATCCGCACTGATTCCATGCCACCCACGAATTGAATGACAAATCAGGCAACCATCCCATAGTCCAAAAGGTTCCCTTGCACTCAACAGGGTCACTGAAAGCTCAATTCTTCCTATGTGAAGTCGGAAAAATCCCCGCGGCTTTGCACAGTGCCCAAAAGCCGTGTGCGGCTTGTGCACAACCCCTCTATTATAAACATGACTATCTACTACTATACCTACGGAGGTTGACTCGACGTTTGCAAAGACTGCGCCGAGCACTCCAGAGGCGCCCTGACAGCTGCCACATCACGGGCATCACCGCCTTACATTGCCTTACGGAATGCGCCACGGCGTTGGGTGAATAGCGTTTAGTACAGGTCACCCCCCATCTAGAATGTGGAGCTATTTTGGTGCTCTTCACACCTGGAGGCACACGCTTTGGTCCCTCCTCGCACTCTTCAGGCTGACAGCTTCCTATTGCGATTCGCGCACCCGATCGTATTGCTGCTGGTACTGCACAAAGTATGGAAAGCGACATATGGATTTTATGATATGAAAACGGGCGGCAGCTCGCCGCCTGTGTTTCCTGTTGGACGGACGGCGTCGATGGTGCTTGGTTGCGGTGGCAGAACGAAGAAAAGAGCGGCACGCATCATCAAACACTGAGAGGCATCTGATCCGCTCCTCTCGGCGTCAGTGTTGAAACTCGGAATATTTCGTTCCACAAAGCACTTGACAATGCCTGTGATTTCAGTCCGTAGCAATACGTGATAAGATCGACAAGGTTTAGTCCATTACAGAAATATTGATGTAATGAGTGGACGTACTGTATAGCGTCTTCTATAGCGTAGAGTGAATAATAAATCTCTGATAGAAAAAGGTGCTTAAGGAGAGACGCGCGACAATCGCGGAGTTACATTGAAGGTAAAGATAAAAAGAGAGGTCTTATATCTCAAGCCTTGGCCTCCCTCTTCCTGAATAGCACGGGCGCCGTGAGGTGCGGACCCATCACCGATCCCAGCATGAGGTTCTTAGGCCGGTCAGGGCCCTCGAGCCTCATATCATAGTTCAAGACGAAGTAAGTCAACGCCCGCTTGATGAGCATTGAGGCGAAGAACCGGCCAGGTTATTTATGTGCGATATTAACCACCGAGATGAATAAGGAAATGAGGATAGAACGTACACAAGTATGCCTACTAGGAACACCGAAGGCAGCGAACGTCTTGCCCGGCGTTACAGAATCATAGACACCGCTTTTCTCATCCTGGGATCGCATTTCAGCCCATCGGAATGGTCTGAACTCGCGGGTGAATGGCCTGGGTGGTAACTGTACAAAGAGGCGTCAAACATATCCGTGATGAGGCAGGCAAAACCTACCCATTATATCCTGTCCAGCAGGAACAGTCTGACCATTTGAGAAGGTGATTAGCTTCATCGCACGCTGTCCAGAGCTAGCTAACAATTTAACAGCGAATAGCGGGGTTCAAAATTGCAATCGACCAACTTACCTGGAGCTATCCCCCAGAGCCTCTGACTCTCCTTGGAAAAGCTATCCAACTTGACCATTTTCTGAAGCGATTCTCTTGACCAGCCATCCTGGGCCACTACGGTTTCAATTTCCTCCCGGAGGATCTCGACATATTCAGGGTTTGCGCGCAAGGTCGAACACGGAATGGCCTGAAGACTATACACGATGAAGGTCAGTACGTACTATCTTTGCGAGTCTTTCAGAGAGGGGAGCCACATTCGAGGTTGTTTGGATCAAGGGGAGGTTCACGCCAAGCACACCTGTGCAAAATTCCGTGAGTAAACCCATCGTGCACAAATACGAACAGGCTTACGAAACATGAGGTCCCTGTTAACATTCTGAACATCGAGCTACGCGTCCAGGCACGTGGGCGTGCCAAGCTTTGCTAGTTACATTTTATCTTTCATTATTTTCCGAGTTACATTTTACCTCCCACTGGTTCTTGCTACGAACGTCAGTGAGAGGTATATTCATTCACCATACTGTATCTACTATACACAGCTTACTTATTATTTACTTAGTTTATACTGACTACGTCGTACAGAACTCCCCGGTTCACAGAATTGTAACTTGAAGTTGTCAGAAGAACCTCCTGAATACGATGCTGGCCAATCTGGAAGATGAATTTTTGTCCTTGCGTCGAGACACTGGAAAGCTGTCGAATGCAAACACAAGAACAAATCATTTCTTGATCCAGGCCACACCGTTTGTGGTGGATGACGCTCTCGTCCAAGATCCCAGCCCCTCTCATAATCAGCACAGCACGCACGTAGTTGTGTTATACAATTCATATTGAGTTCTGCAGCTAAAAAAACGAGCATGATTGCAGTGGCCCACGAAGAGAACCCGTGAGTGCTTCGACAGGCCAACAGGTCGGCCTCGTGAACTCCCATGTCGCAAGCCAGAGACACGCCCCGCTCCGATCCATTTCATTCACGTACCAAAAGATCTGCCAAGATGGTCGCAAGCAACTCCCCTTCAATGGGATGTCCCTTCAAAATTCAACGCTTCAGGTATCTAGTTCCAATCGTGGGATGCACCAGTATAATTGACTCTCTTCTTCCTACCACCCCGGTATTATTGAACAGTTACAATTATCGGAATCTTAGAGACGCAGCAACAGGGCTCCAAACTTGGGGACATAAAATATGGCCAATTTAATTAATTTTTTGGTTTTGACTTATACGCTTGACGCGTTGGGTGAGTTGTTAAATTACTGAATTATTTCATTCAAATCGACAGGGGGGGTGACGCGTGACCGGATTTACCTATTCGACATTTCGACAATGGCCGAATTTTTTGCGTGACACCCTCCAAAATTTCGACAATCTTACGGAAATTTTGCGCTCTAGGGGGGGCGGGGGGAGGAGGATACTTGTGACAGCTTGTTGGAGGTTCGACAACAGCCTTCGTGACGCGTGACATCGACCAATATTCGACATTGACAGAGGGGTCCGTGATGCGTGACTGTCGATTTGAATGAAATAATTCAGTATAATTTTCAACCATTGTTTGTCAATGTTTAGTGGCTATGCTCAGCAATCTTTCACGTCTTGGTCCTATCCCCCATGTCACTAGCAGAACGCGAGCTCCCACTCGAGCTGGAATGCAAGATCTTTGAGATTGCCGCCCAATCGAACTCCACGTTCATCCCCACTCTTCTATTGGTTGCCCACCGGGTAAAGACATGGTGATTTCTGCGCTCATCTCTCTGGTCCCACTCTGACTGTGCACTGTAAGCTTGAACCAATGCTGTACCGTGTGGTCGTCTTTTCCGATCCGATAGACGGCCATGTATGCTTTGATCCCGTCTAATTTGGCTCGGTGATCCAGTCCCAAACCATATCGGAACATGTCAAGAATTTATTCACGCCATACGAAAATTTCCCGCTTTTGGACCTCAACCTTATCCTTACCAGCTGCTCCGCTGTTCAAAATCTAGTGCTCTTTCCCAACAATCGGGCCTCCCCCCCTCCTTATCAACCATGCCCCTACGACGGCTATCCACCACGCTGACCGATGTCTTCCCCGCGACCGGCATTGACTTCAAGCATCCGCTGTTCTCTCGTCTTACCCATCTAGAATTAATGGATACTCTCACCAATGCTGTGTGGGAAGAGTGGAAGGGCCTCACGCTCATCCCCAACCTCACACATCTCGCATTCTTGATTGAAAAGTCCCTTGCCATTTTCCAAGGCGTGCTGGCTGCATGCCCTGCGTTGTGGGTTCTTGTGTTCCTTCATTGGGAGTCTGGGGATGTGTCATATGAGGATACGCGATTTGTATGCATGCCCGCACTGCCTCTTTCCGCGGACTGGCAGATTGGAGCCCGGGGCGGAGACGATTTCTGGATCCGCGCAGAAAAATTCATTGCTCAGCGAGTCTCTGGTCAGGTTGATCATAAGTTCCGTGTCCCTCTCCGATTTGCATTTATGACGACATTCCACGGGCGGGACCTTTGTGCTGCAGGAACAATAACCTACCAAGTTCCTTGAATTCTTATGACCATTATGTCCCTCTAGGCTCTCCTAGGTCACCAATACGTAGCCGAACAGCCGCACTGTCTCGTTGATTGATACCGTCTTACAGAGAGAAGTGATGATGATTCAGAATTCAGCTTATTTTCTCAAGCACCCAGCTAAAGTGCTTGGCAGTTGCACCTAGGTTCGGGGATCGATCTCATGCCCGAATATATTGGCTTTCAAGTCTCGACCCTTCTGCCCATCTCATTGTCTTCCTCATTGGACTTCGCCTTTTATTGAGCGAGAGTGTTAGTAGAGAGATTTCTCCCGCTCACGCTCGCATTCAGGGCGCAAAACTATCATCAGGATGCCGAACGGTACCCGTCGACGTGTCGTATTTATTCACATTTGTCAAAGCTGATTTTGCGTTCATTTAGATTGTTCCAAATCGAAGATAATCTGTCATCAAAATGCCAGGTATATCAACTGCGGAGCTGCGAAAATGCAGACGCGTCGCGCCGGCTTCCCACAGCTTCTCACCCTATATCCACCGCAGCAGGAGTCTCACCAACTTGACATCTTGGTACGTTTCCGTTGTCAACAGAACCGTAACGATTCAAATTTACGAGAGTCAGTGAGCTGAATATATATACGGCCCTAGTTGCACTGACTGCCCTCAGAAACAATGTCTACTCCAAAGACTTTCGACACTTTTGTCCCCAGTAACTTCCCCGACTTTCTTGCATTGGCTAAAATCCGACCTGATTATATCTCATTCGACGCCCTCCGTTCGGTCCCAATCGACGACGCCCACAAGGCCGCGACGGCATACACCGAAAAACACCTTGCCACCTTGGCCTTCGACCATTCTCTCAGAACCTACTATTTCGCCCTCGCCATTATGCACAATGGGTTTCCTTCCGGAACTCCCGGGGTGCCCCAGATCACCTTTGAAGAGCTCCAGAAGAGGCTGTATCATGCATGTGTCATGCACGATCTTGGGTGGACGTCTCATCCCGAAGGCCTCAACCACCCCGCTCGTAAAATGTCGTTCGAAATTTTCGGCGGAATCATGGCGTATGACTTCTTGCGTGCCGTCGATCCCACTCTGGATGCGGAGCAGGTCGGCGACATTGTTCAGAGCATCATGCTTCACACCACCGAATATACCGCCGGGCAGTCCTCGGCTGTCGGCACTCTCGTGACTCTCGGGGTATCGTTCGATGTCATGGGATATGATGCCTTTGGCCCCGGGACTTTTAACTATGTCCACTGCAAGACGGTGCAGGAGATTGAGAAGCAGTTCCCTCGCGGAACGTTCTTCAAGGACGCGAACAAGATCGGAGGCAAGGAGTTTGACCTGAAGCCGAATTGCATCCTGGGTCACTTCCGAGGCGGGGTAAGTGCATGCCATATGTATTTTTGTTCATCTACTCACTCCCGATTGGTAGCGCGAACTTATGAAGAAGGCCCATGTTGAATCCTTGGTGCCTGTTGATGAAGTGATCAACATGGATTAGAACTCGGTGCGGTTGGCAGGACTGGTACAAATTGTATTCGGATGCCAAAGTAGTCAAGTATATACGATTTTAAAAGGTTTCCTGCTCTCCCCGTTGCCCCCAAATCAAACTAGTAGTTGAACATTGAATTCAACCAAAATCACGTGGTTTGAGATTTCTGTTTCAACGTCAAGTCGCATTCAAATCCGGGATCCCTACAGTATGTAATCCTGGAGCAATGGTTTCGCGGGTATGAATCAGACGCACTGCGTAGCGAATTATTTCGGCTGTGTGCGCCCAGAGTGAACGCAGACCGATGCTGTTCAGCTCCGCTTTGAAACGAAACCCGAGTGATTTGACAGGCGCAATAACAAGTCGGCGTCGTGATTTGAACCAGTCTCGCATGTTGTAAGCCCACTAAAGGCAGCGTCTCCGAGATGAAGTCATGTACAGGGCTCAATTTGGTGACATCGATTGCATGGTAGATTCAACCAATTATGCTTCATCTTTTGCGCGCTTTACACGTTGGGCGAGTTCGAATCATAACTTTCAACCATTGTTTGACGATGTTTTCAGAACCATCATGTGGCTGTGTACTATACTCGGCAATCGCGATTCGCATCTTGGTTCTGTCCCTCATGTCAGATCCAGAACGCAGGCTCTCAGCCGAGCTGGAACGCAAGATTTTTGAGCTCGCTGCCCATGCACGCACCAAGTCTATCCCAACGCTTCTCTTGGTTGCCCGACGAGTAAAGATGTGGTGATTTCTGACCGCCCGTTTTTTGACCACTGAGCATCTACTGGCTACGCATAGGCTCGAGCTAATACTGTACAGCGTGGTCGTCTTTTCCGATCCGATAGACGGCTATGTATGCTCTGAGCCGGTCCAGTTTTCTTCCGTCATCCAGTCCCAAGAGATCTCCCAACATGTCAGGCACCTATTTGCGCCATACGAACTTGGTCCCCACCTCGATCTTATCCTTGCGAGCTGTTCGGCTGTTCAAAACCTGGCGCTCTTTCCCGGTAGAAGGCGTCCATTGCAATTGGGTTTATGAGCTACGAGCTATGGGTTTGTTTATGAGTTTATGAGAGTGGGATGGAAAGGTGGGAGCGTTGGGTTGGGTTGGATATGCAGGTAGGCCAGCCTTTTATACTCCCCGCGGTGGCATGTCTATTTTTTTCGAGGCCAGAAAGGCAGCAATTATGAGTCGAACGCTGAACACCGATCGTAATCGGTTTGCCAACAATGCCGACAATAATTGACCGAGCGAGGGGCCCAGCAAAAACAAAAGACGGATGGAGATCGGTGCTGAATCGCGGTTGGACAAAGGACAAAGGTCTTGTCTGACTCGCGACCGAGGTCCGAGGATCTCAGGCAGCTGCAAAGATGTTCGCCTCAATCAGAGGAGTTGAACTTCACTAATATCAATTTTTCTGATGAGAAAACCAACCCGTACTTATTGTGTGAGTTGGCGGTTTTCAACTGCGGCGTCTTCACTTTTCAGATTCCCGACTTGAGCTCGAGGTAGATCTAGATCCAACTTGAAGTCTGAATCTTGCTTCGCGATCGACGATCGCTTTGATCGAATTGATGCCATCTCAGCCGCAGAGTGCTTGTGCGAGTCTATAAGTACGTTTCACTGTTCTCAGTACCTCAACGAAATTATTTCGCAAATTGAGCAAGCCCAAGTCGCCGAATAGTTGGATACGTTGAGGTTCAACCCTTCGATTTTAGAGTCTGAATCTTACTTGTGGGTGTTCTTTGTCTTCCTAATGTGGTCGGTTGCCGATCACCCTCCTTTGTTCGAGTACCTCTTATTGTCCGCAGAACGATCGACATACATATAGGTCTCACTCTAATAGCCGAACAAAACAAGCATCGCCGTCTCCCGGTATAAAATACTCACCAGCTTCCGGTGCCTCTCAACCCACCCCACTCATCCTCACTAAGTCTAAATCAATGGACTCCTTCACCACCGCCAAGAAGATTGAGGACGTCGTCCTACCCCCCGTCAACGAAGACGGGGGGTACCGGCTCGAGCGGCAGCTGCGTCGTCTGCAAGGAGGACGGGTCCCTCCCCACCATCAACGAGGACGGCGGCACCGGCTTCAGCGGGAGCTGCGTTATTGCCTAAATTCGATTGCCCAAGTACGCTCCGAGATTTTGCCACGATCCTCTTTACTGACGAGCGCGTAGACGGCATAATTCTCTATCATTATTTCTTTCGTTGGGGGAGGGGAGCGGGGAGCGCTGTTTGCGCGCGCCTTTGGCAATGCATTACTTATCACTTTCGATTTCGATTTCGTCTGGGCGTCGATAGCTGTATTGTACAAATTCTGCACCTAGTATGGGACCTCAAAAGAAAACCTGTACCTTCTCTTCTAGCTGGGGGCTTCGCGTAGGAAAGGGCAGGCAAGAACTTTGGCCCGACGCAGGTCCGACGCAGGTTACGCGACAATTTGATTTTTTTTTTTCCACCTGCAAGCATGCGTGCGTACTAGGTACCAACATATTATCAGCCGCATTCACTTCGATACGGCTGGATACCGTGGTCGTCGGCGACTTGGTCCTCGGATTCCCATTTTGACGTCCTCAGCCTCATCATGGGCCGGGCTCCCGAATGCATACATTGTTAGACGACGCGCAATGTCGGCGGATTGCACACGTGGCGCGGCGCGCGTGCTACGAAGGCCGGTAGTCGAATCTATCAGAGCGTCGAAAGAATGCTAGAAGCCATAGCTAGGCGCACCGGTGGGGTCAAGGCATTCAATGGCGGTGAAAGGAACAGCTGGGAGCCGCCGAATACGCGACGGGCCAGTTCCCGCCGTCCGTCGTTGTCGGAAGTCGGGTTCCCGACAGTCGGGCTCGTGAGCTCGCATGTTGTAAGCCCATGTATATAGCGATGGTACATTCGAGGCCGATGTACCATACGCTACAAATCGGCACGTTCAGAAAGGACCTAGCTGACAATGTAATATGGCCAAAAATTGACTTTCTATCCTCACCATAGCAATCGCCAGGTCCTCAGTGGCAACCCAACATACGCGGGATCTGTTGAAGGAATTTGATCGGCGCCTGAGCGATATCCCATTGGGGTCGCCGCAGCGTGTAGATGTGCGACTCTTGTCTCAGAACCTTGCCCCAAACGAAGATGGTGCATTTTGGAACGCCAGGAGAATATTATATGTGGAAGCGCTCGCTAGGTTGGCTGCCAGGGGACTGTTAGTTGTGGTTGAGGCCATATAGTATATGCACAGCCCGTGAATGCGACAACAGTCTAAGAAACAAGCAAGGGTTGCGCGAAAGATACAGGCTAAGCAAAACAGGCCGCTACGAGGTAAAGAACAAGACGTAAAATATCCGGATAGCCGGCTTTCGGCATTTCGGCTAACTCACAAATGACCGGTTCCTTCCGGACACATCGGAACGCCCCGGAATTGTGCGGAATTTTGTATTTAATACGGTATCCTTATTAAGTCTGTAAGCATCGGTATGCCTCGCCCCATCACCTTAGTACTCACCATCTTCCCCGTTGCGATTTTGGGCATCGGGTACTACCACCATCGCCGCCTCAGCGCACTGAGCCTACCCCACCCTCCGTGTCCCACCAGCCTTGGAAATTTCCCCGCGCCATGACTGGCCCGCATTCGGGATGACAGGAGGAAACTCCGATGGCAGGAAGGTGGAATCATGGAGACACACGCATGCCGGAGATATGTTCGTCGCCACCGTTCCGCGGCGGTTACTCGAATACGATATCCCGGCGGACACGCCTCTAGTCGTGTTTGCGCGCGCGTTCTGGGGATCGTGGCCACTCATGATCGAGAAGCGCATAGTGCACATACTTGCTCGCTTTGGCGTCCTTTTTCAGACACGCGGAGGGCACGTTGGAGCTGAGGGCCAACACAGTTTTGTTGAGACAGCACGGATATTGGGTGGGCTGGTGCGCAGGGTTTAATCTTGTGTTCTCGACTCGAACTGATCATTAAATATTCGAATCAAGTTCGTGGTTGAAGCGCACGAGGCTCCCCTTGGTCCCCTTGTTACATCTTGGTGGCTGCGTCCATCCGAAGGATTCCCCAAGCCTGGGAGAGTCGGCATACTCGGCGGCTACCACTCTTTCGTCGTTGAAGATAGGCCGCAGATTGGAAATGAACCCGAACCCACCGTTCGTTTATGTTTCGTTTCACACCTCGTCCTGTCCGCCCCACCAGGTACACCTACGTCGGACGTTGTATCCGAATCCATACCAACGAGAGATCTCCAAGGCTTGTCGCTGCGGCAAACGCTCATCATGCACTTTCATATATTATATTCGCGCATTTTGCTCGATCTAGCGATGCGCAGGCTGCAGGGGAGAGAGTACGATAATAAACGGCATGCAGGACTCCTGTAAATAAAATATCCCAAGTCTCAGATGTTGAATATTAGCTCTGTACGGAACAAAGGAAAACGTATGCCACGGCTTGACCCGGAGTCGAACGGGCAATTCTGCAAAATGTACAACGATATTTTGCAGGTCCCACACCTCTGTCGCCCTGGTGAGTAAAGGGCAGAAAATTCAAATAGATATCACCTTTACCTTCAAGATGTTCTCCATGGATTCCTAGTCTCTCCAGTCCGAGTCCCTCCAGTTCAAACTTCAACCAAGGGACCGTTCGGAATTCAACCGCCCTGGGAGAAAATGAAAACCAAAATATCGGCTCGTCATTACTTGTCTGCACTTCAAAGATTCTGCTCTTGATCAGCTCTGGAGGAGACAGGCGTCCATAATACCCCTCCTCCGATGCCTACCCCCTCATCTCTGAGACATGGATGTGTGGCGTCACGACGGATCCATCAGCTTCGTCCGTGCTCTCCGCTTTCATGAGGATGGCTCGCTCACCACTTTTTTTCTTTTGCGTAGTACCTGAAAACTTCCAAGTGTACCCCTGGTGATTGGGCGAGAGTAATGTTGTACTGTCCACGAATCCGCGAATTTTGCTGTGCCGAGAAAAGCATGTCCATGGACACGCTCCAGCTGTCAAGTGGGTCATCGGTGGTATTCTCTAATCTGGAGGTTTTGGATTGGAACGTTCGGGACGCTTCTTTGTGACCATTTATCCGACTCTTTCTTGGTCCGAAAATCACGACCCTGCATCTCAAGCCCAGTCGCTCTCCAGTACACTCATGATTGCTAGCATATGTGCCATCCAGTTATCCTTCACTCGTTCACATCGGAATTCGCAAGAATCGGGAAGATAATTCCCTATAGACGATTGAAGCACTCTCTTCCTTCATTCTTGAACTGCGTGGAATCAGAACCACAGCTCCCGCGTTGGACCAAGTCGCATACCGACATTTGAGCGTTCTTCCACGTCTGGAAAGGTTGACCCCCTTTCTCGTTGATTTTCCCCACTGTCAACGACGACGGCATCGGTTCTAGAGGGAGCTGCGTTATTGCCTAATTTTCGGTTGCCCGAGTAAGTAAGTTCAACCATCCGAGTCGATGTCGTCACGATCCTCTTCACTGACGCGTGTAGACGGCATACTAGTCCTCTCTATCATTATTTCTTGCGTGTCGGTTAGCGGGGCGGGGCGGGGAGCGGGGAGCGCTTTAGCACGCGCCGTTGGCAGTGCACTATTTATCACTTTTGATTTCTATTTCGTCTGGGCGTTGATAGTTGTGTTATACAAATTCAAATTGAGTCTGCAGCTCGATAAAAATACTAGTAGTACTAGTAGTATGTTCAATATAACGAGGTACGAGTTCAGTATTATTGAAGTGTCTGGCTGCGAGAGACTAAGTAGTATGGGACCTCAAAAGAAAACCCGTACCTTCTCTTCTAGCTATGTTCTCGACAGTCGTCCTCGTGAACTCGCATGTTGCAAGCCCATGTATCCGATGGGATAGTGATAGCACATTTAAGGCTAATGTACCATGTGCTACAAATCGGCACGTTCCGAAAGGGGACCTAGCTCACAATATATTATTCTGAGTCTTATCCAATTCAAAGGCAGATTGTTGAACAAATTCTCGGCGTCTCTGAGATGAAGCCCTGTAATTTACAATTGACATCAATTGTATGGTCAATTCAACCAATTATGCTTCATCTTTTGCGCGCTTCGCACGTTGGATCATAATTTCAACCATTATTTGACAGTGTTTTCAGAACGATATGGCTATGTATACTCGGCAATCATCTGCCATTCGCATCTTGGTTCTGTCCCTCATGTCAGATCCAGAACGCAGGCTCCCAGCCGAGCTGGAACGCAAGATCTTTGAGCTCGCCGCCCATGCACGCTCTAAGTCTATCCCCACGCTTCTCTTGGTTGCCCGACGAGTAAAGACATGGTGATTTCTGAACCCCCGTTTTTGTCCACTGAGCACCTACTGACTACGCATAGGCTCGAGCCAATACTGTACAGCGTGGTCGTATTTTCCAATCCGATACACGGCCATGTATGCTTTGAGCCGGTCCAGTTTTCTTCCATCATCCAGTCCCAAGAGATCTCGCAACATGTCAGGCACCTATTCGCGTCACACGAATTTGGTCGTCCCCATCTCGACCTTGTCCTTGCGAGCTGTTCGGCCGTTCAAAACCTGGCCATCCCCGGTCTGCAGCCAGATCACCTCCCGTTTTTATCGACCATGCCTCTACGACGTCTGTCCACCGCAATAACCAATGCTTTCCCCGCAAACGCTGTGGACTTTGCGCATCCGCTATTTTCGAACCTCACCATCTCGAGTTGATGGACTTTCCTGATTATGCTTCGTGGGAGGAGTGGAAGGGCCTCGCGCTCATCCCCAACCTCACACATCTCGCTTTCTTGATGCAAAAATCCCTTGCAATTTTTCAAGGCGCACTAGATACCTGTCCTGCGTTGCAGGTTCTCGTGTACCTTTACTCTAGGGTGTATGAAGCGATCGATCTTCAGAAGCTTGCGCAGGATATGCGATTCGTATGCATGCGCGTATCGCCCTTTGCACTGGACTGGCAAATCGGCGCTCGGGGCGGAGACGACTTTTGGGTGCGTGCAGAAAGATTCATCGCTCAGCGAGTCTCTGGGCAGGTTGATCGTGAGTTCGTGTTCTTGTGAAACCCGTTTCATGACGACGTTACATTCCACAGGCGGGACATTTGTGTTGCAGGAAGATATTATGACCCAGTTTGATCCCTCAGGGAGGCTCTGGGCAGGTTGATCGTGAGTTCATGTTCTTGTGAAACCCGTTTTCATGACGACGTTACATTCCACAGGCGGGAAATTTGTTTCGCAGGAAGATGTTATGACCTACTTGAATTAATGCAACAATTGTACTTCCGTGAACCTGTACTTAACCCTGTTTTCCAAGCCCTTTGAAACCCTCGCCATTCTCTCCATCACCGTTGGAATCACTCTCACCACCGGAATCACCCCCGCCCGCGAAGCTTTCGCTTTTGAGGCTCGGAGTACCTTTGTATGGGCCCGGACTGCGCACGGAGAAGTCGCGAGTTTCGCCTCACAGTGCTCCCTTCAGGATATCCATCCATCTCCCACTCCTTGACGGCAATCGGATTGAACCGTGCTCGGTCGAAATCGACAATGACTGGATCTCCCGCTTCCGTGAGCATCAAGTTATCCACACGAATAGCGCAGTACCGAACACCGGCTTCATGGATGCTCTCCGTAACGGCAATAAATTGATCGCTGGAAACAGCTGGTGAGTAGCCGGAAGGGGCGATGGAGAAAAGATGCGCGCACCGTTGCGCAGGAGTCAGAAAAGATTCGGGGCAAAGATCGTCGGGTTTCAGCCGTTGGACAGTGCTGCCACAGTGACTCATGAGGAGCGCGGTGGGGCTGTTACTGGACACCAGACGTTATTGTCGATTCATGACAGGAAACTCACTTTGGGATCATGATTTTGTCAGGTGCGAGAAGACCTGCTAGCTCGTAGAAACAAACAATATTCACCGACCCAAGATCAAGATCCTGAACATCCAGACACGCAAAAAGTACACATTTGAGAAAAGCGAAAGCGAAGTCCTTGGTCTTGGAACAGTTGCGTTCATTCCTTGAATTTTTTTTTTTTTCGGTTCTGAATTACAGCAGTTTGCGGAACTTAGGGCGCAGCCTGTTTTTTTTTTTTGCAATGCATTTTGCGTTGGATGGCTCTCCTGGGATCAATTCTTAGCCGTTTTCGCTGAGAGTATGCTCATTATGTTGGCATTGAAGGTACGGAGGGCATGGCCTCCTCGGATTTTCTGATGGCCAATCAAATTGCTTGATTGGGAAAATATCCGTGTTTTGAGCAGGATGGCTGTTAACATTAGCTATCATTGTTCAATTGGCCTAATTTTTTGATACAATGGACTTACAGGTGTACCAGAGGGCACCAAAGACTTTCAATGCCAACATAATGAGCATACTTTCAGCGAAAACTGCTGAGAATTGATCCCAGGAGAGCCATCTGACGCAAAATGCAGTGAAAAAAAAAAACAGGCTGTGCCCTAAGTTCCGCAACTGCTGTAAAAACCGAAAGCGGAGGAAAAGAACAAAATCCTTACCCCGAAAACCCTCGGTGTCATTATCCGTCGATGTCAAGCCTGGTATCAGACCCGAGATGAGGCCCACGCCAAGTCGAAGTTTTACATGGGTGGTTTCTTCGGGCTGATCGCTGAAAGACTGGCGGGTGTATCCGACCATCCAAGTGCACAAACTCGTGGCAAGGGGCTGGGACACGGATGGTTATTGGAGCCTTAAGCCTGTGTACTCCGACCTCGATCGCAATTTCCACAAAGTTGACGTCGATCATCCAACGAAGGTTTAGAATCTTAAATCTTAGCTGAAACCCGCGAACCCGCAGACCAAGAGCCTCGAGGGTCCCCGCCAATGTGGTAGCCTCAGATTCGACCATCCTTTCCAATGCATCATGGCAGCCGGGGCTCGCAGTACCCACGTCGTCCCCGGTTACGGCCCCAGGTACCTCCACACTTATTATTCCACCTGTGGGTATACGGGGAACGGCAGGCAGCAACGATGAGGGCGGACCTTCGAAGGTGGCCAAACAAACGTCCCATGCCTAACCAAACTCCCAGAAATGTCTAGCCGCTCCCGTTATATAGTCCCCTCATGTAAATTTACTATCGACGCTTTTGTACGACCTATAAATTATTCAACGATTTGCATTGTAGAATAGTCCAATCGGGAAAGAGTATTACTCGGTTTAGGAAAGTTCCGCGTGCAGTGTTTTTCAACATTTACTACAGAAAGGTGAGGGTCCGAGGGCGGGCGGCAAAATAAGACTGATAAAATCTGCGGAGACAGAGATGAGCGCGGATCATTCCCGTAGAAAGCGGAGCGGCGTACCTCTAGTATCCCGATAATCTCGATCTCCTGCGCGATTCGCCTGTCTGAAATGCCAGCGGTTCTCCCTGTTGGTTGGGGCCCAAGGCAGACGAAGCCACTCCAGCGCCGAGTGGGGGTGGTCTCTGGAGTGGGTTTGAGTGGGAATGGAAGGACGGAGAAGAGGGTAGGAGTGGGCAATGCGCCAAGTCGTAGAGCTAGTGTTGTCTGAGGTCATACCATCTGCGGTCTACATCAGCATTGGACGGATTAGAGAGGGTAAAAAAACGGAGGAGGGGAGGAGAAGGAGGTGCGGACAGTTAGGATGGGAGGTGAAGAGGTCGAGCGGAGGAAAAGAGCATCCACTTGAGATGCAGGCGGTCCTCGATTCCCAATCCATCTTGATCGCATTCTTTTCCACGGGCAGCTACACCCGGATTGTTTCCTCATTGGCGACGTCGGTTCTCCGTCGGCAACAGTTGGGTTAAGCCTGAGTGCATCAGGAAGAAGAGATGAGACTTCAACTTTCAAGCCGGCACGCTAGTAGCTCGGACTTCTCGAGGTTCGTGAAGACTGGAAGTCGAGGTCGTTGACGACATCGGAGTGAACCTTGACTTGGAAATATGTTCCCCGGTGAGGTTGACCTTCGAATAATAGTAAGGCGCAGCTTCAAGTCCAGCATTTAAATTTCAGAGCAGATTCGGCGATGAAGTAATAAAGAACGCGATCCTTGCCAGACCGAGAGGATCCTCACAGTCCAACAGTGCGCAAAGTGCCAGAAACAGTAAAGTTTGAATCAAGTAGCTCAGGCTGATATTGACGCGTTTTGGGGCGGTAAATCCTGTTTCTGCACGTATACCGTTCGACGGCGGCGGTGGTTCGGGCAGGGCTCGACCAATCAGTGGCTATGATCAATCGCCGCCGGGAACCGGCTCGTGATTACCGGTCAAGCGCTCCTTGAAAATGCCTTTAGCGGCTTTTGCTTTCCTTCGCGGAATTAGACAACTTTCTGGTGCTACTAGGCGACTCTTTGGGACCACAAGAGTGGGAAATAACTTTGGTATCTCTCGGAGACTCGGACTATTGGTGCCGACTACGAAACACCGTTTGGCACATAAGTATCCTTGATACCCTGAGGCTGCGTCAATACCCGCCCTCATCTCCACCTCGACCGCCGACGACCGCATCTCCTCTTCCCCCTACGCAATCCAGGTTTACCCCGCAGCTCCCACACGCCACCGCCCTCCTCCAGTGTATGCAGCCGCGCTCGCTTGAACCGGCGCCTGCGTCACAATCCATCGCATCCCGCCGTTCATCGCCGCGCGCAGCCCGGCCGTACCTCGACAGTAGGGCGATCCCGATGTGCTTCCCGACGACACACGGTGTTCGAGAAGGTGCACCCACCCCGCGCTGCAGCTCGGCAGACGTGGCCGCGGCGTTGGGCTCCTCGAGACAACACACGGGCGGGTGGTGTGTGGCCAGGGCCGACATAACGTACCCATCCATCCATCCATCCGGCTTCGAGTCTCTTTTCTTTGGGGTGGGGAGGAGCACAGGGGTGTGCTGCGTGCAGCTCGGAGAGTTGTCCTCTATCTTCCACTTCTTTCCTTTCCTTTCCCTTCAATGGATGTTTCGACGCATACTGACAAACGACACGCTTGCAGGTCAGCATCGCATGCAGCTCCCGCTACGCGCCCTCCATCGCGCCCTCCTTCGCCTTCGACCCCATCCCGCCCATGACCACCGCCCCACCGCTTCCCACCACCAACGGCGTCACGTACCCCCAGTTCATCTACGAGTGCAACACCGTCCCCGTCGAGTCCACCATCGGCGACACGTCCTCCGCATACAGCTACCCCGCCCCCCGCGACTCCAAGGGCAAGGGCAAAGCCCCCGCCCACGCGCGCGAGCTCAGCACGGCCTCGGGCCTCGCGGCCGTTCGCGAGCTCGCGGGGCAGTTTCCCGTGCCCCGCCCCCTGCCCATTCCTGGGGCGGCGCCGTATGCGCGCCAGCGCGAGTGGGACGCCGAGCGCGGCGGCGACCCGCAGCACGAGGCGGAGGAGGAGGTGTACCGCTACGCGTACGACGGGCCCGTGTCCTCGCCCAAGAACGAGCTGCCGCAGCAGGCGCACACCCCGCACCCGTACGCGGACGCCGCGGCGTACGGCGCCGCCATGCACTCCCCGCCGCGCGTGAACGACGCGTACTCGCCGCCGTCGGACGGGAACGCTTACGCGGAGTATACCCGGGCGAACCCGTACTCGCCCCCGCAGCAGTATGCCGCGTTCGGCAACGGCAACGGCAACAGCCAGACCCAGAATGAGACGCGGCACCGGAATGGGCGCAGCGACACGACGCTGGGGACGACGCCGCGGACTTATGCATCGTTGCGCTTCGACGGGAACAAGACGAGCACGCTGAACACGGAGGGGTCCGTGTCGGGGAGCGATCCGTTCCGGTTTGACGTCGCGCTCGATACGGGCATGTTCGGCAAGGCGGCGGCGTACCGCGCCCAGCAGCGGCAGCAGTCGTCCGACGGGGAACTCGAGTACGCGGAGGAGGAGGAGCAGTACTCGTTCCCCCAAGAGGGCCAGGGCGTGCCGGAGGAAGTCCTCCTCGACGACGGGCCGCACTTGGACTACAAGGGGCACACGCACAACGCCAGCGTCGGCACGCGCACGAGCGCCGCGCTCCTCCAGATGACGCAGCGCCCCGCGGCGGACTGGGCCCCGGTCGAGTTCTCCCCGAGCGTCTTCAACGCGTCCACCCCCGCCACCCCCGCGTTGTCCGCAGGGCGCAACAAGCTCACGAAGAAGCGCCCGTCGGTGAAGAGCGAGCGGAGCGACGTCCCCGCGAGCTCGTGGCTGCACGGCGACGGGATGCTGCACGACGAGCTCGCGGACGCCGACGGCGAGGGCGTGCCCCCCATGCCGCTCGGCGGGAACAGCGCGGGCTTTGCGCGCGTGAAGAGCATCGGCCGCGTGCGCGCGCCGCGCAAGGCGACGCCCCGCGCCGGTGTCGACGAAGCACGGGCTCACGCGCGGGGAGCGTGTACATCCAGCCGATCACGGTCCCGCCGGTGGCGTACAGCTCCGAGGTGCAGATCGTGCAGGGCGGGAGCAGCGCTGATAGCTATAACAGCGAGTTTGTGGTTGGGGACCGGTTTTGAGACCGGTAGCTTGTTTCGTCGTGATGCGTCCGTGAGCGGCGCTGTTGCGTGCTGATCCTGTAGAAGACGCGCTTTGCAGTTGATAGTATTCTTATAATTGTGCTGTAGTTATGTTTTTTTGGGCGGTGATGTCGTTTAAACGAATCCGACTTTCTTTCCTACCTGTTCTTCCGTCGGAAAGAAAATTATTTCGCTTCTATCTTTGTGTCTGGTACAACTGGCGAACTCAAAACCAGCTGTTTTGGAACTGCCATGAGGACCAACTGAATAGCGTAGATTGAGTGCGGCTACAGCAGTGACATCGTGCCAAGATGTTCATTGAACGCTTGTAGGCAGCAGCGGAAGTAAATTGATGGGTGCACATGCGTTAACTACAGGACGGTTGACTGAATAGGAACTGCATCCAGAGCCGGATATCTCGGTGAGAAGACCTTGAATTCAACGTGCTGCTAGGTTTCAGGCTTCCCGAAATGTGTGAACTAGAAGTAGCCTACTTCAGTCGCCCAACACAGTCGGAACCGCATCCTCTGCTTCCTTTAGCATTCCAGCGATGACTTCAAGGTATTCTTCCTCCGTATGTTGGGCCTCTTTGGCCAGCGCAGTCAAGTGTCTCAAGATTGTGTCCATGGCGGCGTCCTTGCTCGCTCCGTGCGCCATCAACAGAGCCATAAGCTCCTTCTTTCCCTGGCTCAGCGGAAGTCCTTCCCACCTCTTCGCGGGACTCCGCTGCTGCCGCAGCCACTGTTGCGGTCGCGATCCGACGACGGATGCCGCAAATCCATGGCAATATAGAGCAGACTTGCTCTGTGGGGTGATGGTGGCCCACCGTCAAGGAGGGCGAAGAGTGGGACGGTCACCGTCGCGTCTGCGCCCTTGTCGAGCAGTAGTTTTATAACGTCTAGGTTTCTTCGGTGCACCGCAAATCCTAATGCACTGCCATAATGACCATGGCATTCGAGATTCGCGCCCCGGTCCAGGAGAAGCTGGATCATTTCCAACTGTGCTATCGAACACGCGTAGTGCAACACGTTCTCGCTATATCCGTCGTATCCGAACGCTGCGTCGACCGGCGCGCCATGGTCCAAGAGCAGCTTCATCATCTCCAGGTCCTTGTTTTCCGCAGCGAGATGAAGCGCCTGGTACTTGTAACGGTCCCATTCTGCGGCGGGATCCGCACCGGCATCCAGGAGAAGCCGGACGATCTCGAGGGTTTCCGGCCTTTGCAGCGACGTGAAGCGGCAGTCTTGCTGAGGTACCACCTGTCGCTCGGAGAAGGATGTATCGAATCATAATGCGGCGGGGAAAGAAGAAGCTTGACTACGATGTGCGGCTTGGAAGCAGCCGCCCAGAGTAGCAGAGTCTCGCCCATCTCCGGAGTAAGGCGGCTTTTCCAGTTCGGGCTGCAGGATTTCGCTGAGGCGGCGACAGGCCAAAGCCAGAGCATTGAGAGAGGCAGCCGAGAGTAAGGGGGATAGGAGTAAGATGAGCTCAGGTGGAAACTCCGCGAAGTAGTCCTGCGACATCGTGGTGGCAAGGTCCAAGGGGTATTCATGATGGGACTTGTCAACACGATCTCCCGTGGGAGTGCAAAGTTGATCGCATCTCAGAATTACTGTATATGGTTTGACAGGCACCATATATGGTGTTTGATGCGATCATATTATGGAGGGAGGGGTCCTGAGCCTCAAAAATAAATTTTGAATGTTATGCAGAAAGGCCCAATTCGTTCAGAAAAATTCGGGATCTTGGTCTTTTGTTTTGGGGAAATTTTTTGTTCTCACGGGTAGCTGGTGTCGAGAATTTCCATCATGAACACTCCTTGGTGAGGTCAAGTGTTTAGCCGAGGCCATTCGCGATGATGTGATGGTTGGAATGTCTCGTGACATCAGTTCAAATCAAAAACGAACAAACAAATTCGCCCTTGAATGGAATTCAAATGATAATCTCCCGAATCAACACCACTCGCAAAATAGAGAGGAAATCGTAACTTGAAGTTTTCAGAAGATGAATTTTTGTTCTTGCGTTGAGACACTGCAAAGCTGTCGAACGTGACTCGGAACACAAGAACAAATCATTTCTTGTTCCAGGCCACACTGTTTGTTCATTCTCGAACGCAAATTGAGTTCTGCAGCTCAAAAAACGAGCATGATTGCAGTGGCCCACAAAAAGAACCCGTGAGTGCCACTTCGACAGGCAACAGGTCGGCCTCGTGAACTCCCGTGTCGCAAGCCAGAGCTGCGCCCTGCTCCAATCCATTTCATTCACGTACCAAAAGACCCGTCGAGATGGTAGCAAGCAACCTCCCTTCATTGGGATGTCCCTTACTACTGCGTCGCAGATCAATATAGCGTGCGAGATTAAATTCCATGAGCTGGATTATTTGGCCGTAAATGGGAGAGTACCTAGAATGTAGCTCTGTAGGTTAATCCTCCTGAACTCTGGCAGAATTGCCTGTAGGATTAAAAAACAAGCACACAAAATTGCATGAAATATTAATCCAATCTGCTTTGGCCACGTGAGAACTGGACATAAAGGAACACCTAACTTACTTGAGGCCAAGCTCCGGACACCTTGCCTTGGCAATACCTTGACATACAGCACGCACTGAACTGTGTGTTGTTCCCAATTTGGCAATCTTTAAAGCTGGATACATATTCCTCCATATTCCTCCATATGCTACACTGGTTGGGAGATTCAAGTTTTTCTGCACAATTTACGGTGAAAAATGTTGTTTGTTTTTCAGACATTTTTCACTGAAAAAGGTAGTAAAAAACTCAAACATTTTCACTATGTTGTGAGTTCAAGGTGAAAAATTCAAAAGGAATCTCAAAAGGGGTGAAAAAGATTTGAATTTTTCACTGCTTTTTTCAGTGAAAAATGTGTGAAAAACAAACAACATTTTCACCATAAATTGTGCTGAAAATCTTGAATCTCCCAACCAGTGCTATGTAAAGGGGGACCTTCATACAGCAGACATCAGGATTTGCTGATGATTAGGAAACCATGTTCTCTTGTGATGTTCTTTCCTCTGGGCATGACAGATCCCTCCCATGCACATTGGAGGAGACTAATTAGTGTCCCAAAACAGGACTTTGCTTGTCTGTCCTTGCTCTGGAGTCCCTACTTAAGCTGTCGCAATTAGCTGTTTATCTATTGTCTTCGCCCAAAGTAGACTTCCCCACATCAGCCGCTTTCTCATCCCTTGAATCCCACTGTCTATTGTCATGCAGTGCAGAATCCTTCTCACCCTCATCGTTTCCTGCCATACAAATATTTCCTCAGTGCCTATGTGTATCAATCTAACTGATTTTCTTTTTGCTTCATAGTGACACTCTGTTGCAGCTGCCCCTGCGGCTATCCCCGATCTGAGCATTGTCCTGGACATCATTAATCACACTCCCGTACATTGGATCTCTTCCCATGATCTTGACTCTCTGACTCATCATCTTTCATTCCAGGAGCCAGTAGAAATTGCACACCTGAGCCGGAGCCAGAGCCCGGCTGCAAGATGTACTCATAGATCTGGTGTGTTCTCTTTCTGCAGTATTTCCTTCCTTCCCCATATACTTACAACTTTCCATAGAAAATCCTAAACCAAAAACACACCTGCACATCCCGCCCGGCACCATCTCACACTCCTTATTTTCACCTCACCAATTTGCATCTCAGACCCTCTCTCATCTAGAGAGTAGCACAAATAGTAAATATCGCGAATATTCGTGCCAAAGCCATTTGCAAATAGCAAATATTTATATTTGCGAATGGCTGTGGCTGTGCTATTCACGCGAATGTGAATATCAGTTTTCAGGAAAGTTGATATTCACGAATATTTGCAGCTGTAATACACAGCTAAAATTTCAATCAAGCATAATAAATTTGGGTCTGTTTACAGCTATTGGCAGTACCGAAGGCGCGGATCGAAATTTTCCGTTTTGGGCTGTTTTTGATCCCCTCCAAAGAATGCATGTATCTCGGCCAATTCTGCATGGATCAGGTCGAAACATAGCTAGATTTTTCAGGCTAATTCAGTCGCAATTAGTGATAGAGCCAGATCCGAAAAACTATTACATTTTGGACTGCCCTCAAAATCCAACTTCCGGCACGGAATCCTCGTATACGGGCCTCAAATCGTGTCCAATGGGTCTGGAGATTTGTGAGGAGGTGTTATATTACAATGTTGTCATAGAGCCGCAACAAATTATATTTGCCCAAAGCGGATGTCTATTGTGCTTTAAAGGCAATTGGAATAGCAAATATATATTCGGGCCCAGTTCTTCGAGTTCCCAGCTGAATGTGTTGTGCATGGGCTTCAACAGAGTGTCCATTAGCTTCTTGGACATGCATCCTCGTTCTGCGGTATGCTTTCACTGAACCCTGGTAATTAGGAT